>CAUYQU010029215.1:0-30869 GCA_963574635.1 Cheracebus regulus
TTCTGAAGTCTGATTCTGTGAGTTCATCACACTCATCCTCCGTCAAGCCTTGTTCTCTTGCTGATGAGGAGCTGCGATCCCCTGTAGGAGGAGAGGCATTCTGATTTCGGGTGTTCTCAGCCTTTTTGCACTGGTTTCTTCCTATTTTTGTGATTTATCCACCTGTCGTCTTTGTAATTGCTGACTTTCAGATTGGGTCTCTGAGTGGACGTCCAGCTTGTTGGTGATGAAGTTTTTTCTGTTTCTTAGTTTTCCTTTGGCAGACGTCGTTCCCCACAGAGTTGGACCTTCCTGGGTTCAGCTGTGTCTGCTGTGAAACTCTCAGTCCTCAGTGCTTCCAATTGCTGTTCTCCTTGTGGGGATGGGACCAGCCAAGCCCGACTAAAGGAGCACCCAGTCCTGTATACTCCGCACCGAGAAGCGCTGCGCCGGGGCGCCGGCAAAACAGCCGCGCCGGCCAAGAGTCGTGCTGGCGACCCATGTGGCTCCTCCGCCGGGAATCTCCCAGTTTGTGGGCAACAAAAATTCATCTGAAATTGCGGCGTCCACTCGCTCTCTGCACTTTCACTGGGAGCTACAATCCTGAGCTGCTGCTACGCGGCCGTCTTGGATCTCTCTCCCTTTTTTTTTTTTTGAGACAGTGTTGTTGCTCTGTTGCACAGGCTGGAGGGTAGTGGTACAGTCATGGCTCACCACAGCTCTTCCCACCTTAGCCTCTCAAGTAGCTGGGACTATGTGTATGTGCCACCACACCACACCTGACTAATTTTTAAAGTTTTTTTGTAGAGATGGGGTCTCCCTATGTTGCCCAAGTTGGTCTCAAACTCCTGGGCTCAAGCGATCCTCCCGCCTCAGCCTCCCAAAGTGCTGGGATTAGAGGTGTGAGTCACTGCACCCAGGCTGTGCAGCTTTTCATATGTTTATTTGCAATCTGGATTTCTGCTTTTGTGAAGCACCTGCTTAACTTTTGAGTCCATTTTTCTTTTATCTTTTGCTTAATTACTCAAGGGCATTCTTTAAATATCTTGTTTGTAACCTTTACTGGTTATATATGCTGTAAATATTTTTTTCCTATTTGTGGGTCCCAGTTTCACACTCTTAGTGTTAATATTAAAGCTAATATTTATGTGGTTAAATTTGTCCGTCTTCTTTTATGGTTACAAAATCTTTCCTGAAGAGTTGTTTCCACCTAAAAGTGGAATGTCACAAGAGAATGACACTCATACCCCAATAGCAAGAAAAAGTTCAGAAAACCTGCACAATCACAACTTCCTGAGCCCATTAACGTGTTGAGGTCACAAGGCAATCAGATAAATTGAATTCCAAAGGATGATGAGCCCCTGTAAAGCCAGGCAGGACATGCGGGCTGCTTTATCCAAGGCAAGAGCCAGGAGGAAGAGGCCACACCATGAAAGCAGGAAAGAAGACAGGATGTGAGCACATGTGTGAAGGTAGAGTGTGGAGAGGACAGTCAGAATCCCTTTGAGAGGCTGAAGTGGGCGGATCACCTGAGATTAGGAGTTCGAGGCCAGCCTGGCCAACATGGCAAAACTGTGTCTCTGCTAAAAATACAAATACAAAAATTAGCCAGGCCTGAGCTGGGTACCTGTGGTCCCAGTTACTCAGGGGGCTGAAGTGGGAAGATCAGTTGAGCCCAGGAGGTGGAGACTGCAGTGAGCCAAGAGCAGTCATTTGAAAATCCATGAGTAAAATTAAAGTTTCAAATTTTATTCATTACCATTGCCCAGTTTACAAAACAAGAAATTATTATTTTTATTATTTCATCCTTTGCCACTATCAGTTTGAAAGTTACTAGCTCTCTTCAAGGCTGGGTGTCGTGGCTCATGCCTGTAGTCCCAGCACTTTGGGAGACCGAGGAGGACTGATCACTTGAGGCAGGAATTCAAGACCAGCCTGGCTAACATGGCAAAACCCCATCTCTACTGAAAATACAAACATTAGGTAGGCATG
The DNA here is from genome assembly GCA_963574635.1 of Cheracebus regulus. Taxonomy (NCBI): domain Eukaryota; kingdom Metazoa; phylum Chordata; class Mammalia; order Primates; family Pitheciidae; genus Cheracebus; species Cheracebus regulus. Next base: position 1,972 of record CAUYQU010029215.1, read on the forward strand.
GTGGCATATGCCTATAGTCCCAGCTACTCGGGAGGCTGAGGCAGGAGAATCACTTGAACGTGGGAGGGGAGGTTGCGTGAGCTGAGATCATGCCACTGCACTCCAGCCTGGGTGATAGAACAAAACCCTGTCTCAAAAAAAGAAAAACAAAGAAATGAAAATTATTCGCTTTTTAAAAGTATTCATTTCGTAGTTTCTCTAGAATAACTTTGACCAGTTTTTTGTTCTGTACTGAATGAAAATATTCTGTTTATGCTGTTCAGTGTAGTAACCACGTGTGCTATTGAGCATTTGAAGTGTGGTTAATGCAATTAGAAACTGAACTTTTAATTTTGTTTAATATTATTTAATTTAAATGTAAATTGACCCTCCTGTGACAGCTCTCCTGGCCCCTCAATGTCACGTGGCTCTAGGGACATAGCACTTGCATCCCTCTCTTGTCAACATCTGGTTTTAGGCCAGGCCTGGTGGCTCAAGCCTGTAATTCCAGCACTTTGGGAAGCCGAGGCGGGTGGATCACCTGAGGTCAGGAGTTTGAGATCAGCCTAGGCAACATGGTGAAACCCCGTCTCTTTTGTTTTTTTTCCTAAAAATATAAAACTTAGCTGGGTGCGGTGGCAGGTGCCTGTAATCCCAGCTACTAGGGAGGCTGAGGCAGAACTGCTTGAACCCAGGAGGCAGAGGTTGCAGTGAGCCAAGATTGTGCCACTGCACTCCAGCCTGGACGACAGAGTAAGACCTTGTCTCAAAAAAAAAATGTCTGGTTTTAACATTATTGTGATCTTCCCAGGCAATGAAAGAACCTTAGAACACTAACACATTTGTTTCTCTCCTCATATATATGCTATAGTTAATATTTTTAAATTCTCTCTATATATTTAAAATTCCGAAAGCTATTTTTGTCTTGTTTCTCCCTTGTTCAATCCATCCTAGGGCCACTCTGGTCTTCCTTATGTTCCTTAAATAACAAGCCCACTTTCACTTCAGAGTCCTTGCACATGCTCTTCCCTCTGCTGAGAATGTCTTTCGTCACATCGCTGTATGGATGGCTCCTTCCCATCATTCAGATCCCTGCTCAGATCAACATCCTCAACAAGGCCTCCCCGACCTTGTGTTGCAGAACTTGGTGGCTGCCTACCCAACATCAGCGATATGGCGTTCCTTTCTGAGGACCTTGCCTTTGTTTCATTACCATGCCTCCTCTCAGAACCCCGGTGTTTAGGAGAGAGTCCCAGTTGGTAAGCCAATCCAGGTGATCTCTGTCACCTTGCCAGTGATTGATTCTATTTTTTAATTTTTATTTATTTATTTATTTATTTTGAGCTGGAGTTTTGCTCTTGTTGCCCAGGCTGGAGTGCAGTGGCACTATCTCGGCTCACTGCAACCTCCACCTCCCGGGTTCAAGCAGTTCTCCTGCCTCAGCCTCCTGAGTAGCTGGGATTACAGATGCCCACCACCACGCCTGGCTAATTTTTTGTATTTTTGGTAGAGATGGGGTTTTGTCATGTTGGCCAGGCTGGCCTCGAACTCCTGACCTCAGGTGATCCACCAACCTTGGCCTCCCAAAGTGCTGGGATTACATGTGTGAGCCACTGTGCCCAGCCCCTAATTTTTAATTTTTTAAAATTTTGTAGAAACAAGGTCTTGCTGTGGTGCCCAGGCTGGTCCCAAACTCCTGGGCTCAAGTGATTGCCTGCGTCCGCCTCCCAAAGTGCTGAGACTCCAGGTGTGAGCCACTGTGCCTGGCCTTTAGAACTGGTGATCAGTTCTAAACATGAACACGTGGCGCTGCTCTGGTAAATGAGTTGTGAAGGGAAGCTTACTGGGGGAATTCCGGGAGAGTTTTTCTATCCCCAGGAATAGATGATCTCTTCTCCAGTGACCTCTGTCATGCAAGGATGTAATGCTTGGCGCAGTGGCAGCCATCTTGTGGCTCGAGGGGCACCAGCCTGAGGCCAAGTCTGAAGGTAGCAGAACAGAGAGCAGCAAAGTGCCTGGTTCTTCAAAGATATCCCTCAGTCCCTGAACTGGCCAGTTCTGGAGCTGCCCAGTTTCCAGGTTTCTTATTACTTGAAGCCAAAAGTAGTCCAGTTTTTACCTTCCCCGATGTGGCTCCTTCCACCCTGCGCCTACCCTGATCTTTCCCCCTGGTCAGGTTCTTCAGAGTGTGTTTCTCTACTGGAAACTACTTTATTTTTCATTTAACAAATATGTGGCCAGGCACGGTGGCTCACACCTATAATCCCAGCACTTTGGGAGGCCGAGGCAGGTAGATCATGAAGTCAGGATATTGAAACCATCCTGGCCAACATGGTGAAACCTCATCTCTACTAAATACAAAAATTGGGCAGGTGCGTTGGTCCGTGCCTGTAGTCCCAGCTACTCAGGAGGCTGAGGCAGGAGAATCGCTTGAACCCAGGAGGAAGAGGTTGCAGTGAGCCAATATCACACCACTGCACTCCAGCCTGGCAACAGAGCTAGACTCCATCTCAGAAAACACACACACACAAAACATAAATATTTATGTATTTATGTGGTGTTTACTATATGCCAGGTAGTGTTTGAAGTGCTTTACAAATATTAACTCCTTTAATTCTCATAGCTATCCTGTGTGATAGATACTTTTATTATTCCACCTTACAGAGGAGGAGGCCCAGGCACAGAGGTTAAATAGCTTTCTCGTGGTAAGATGGTGGGCTTTGAACCCAGAGCCTCCCGACTGTGGAGTCAGTGCCCATAACCACTCTGCCTCTGTGTGGTTTTTCTGCATTGGTTTACTTGTTTTCTGCTGAGCAGTCAGAAAAGAAATTTCTGAGAGCAGGGATCCTGATTGTCTTGTTCATTATGTGGTCTCAGGGCACTCAGCAGGTGGTAGTCTTTGTTGAATGAATGAATGAATGAGTGCATGAGTGCATGGTAGACTCTGGTTCCTTGAGGATGGAGCAGTTTCTTAACAAGAAACTGCATCACGGCCCTGGGCCTGGAAGGGGCTGAGCCTTCCTCTGGATGTATTGATGGGGCCTGTGGAGTGAGCTGAACTCTGAATCCCTGATGCTGCCCCCTCCGTGGGGCCCCCGGGGAGGCCTGTGCGGAGGTCTCAGCAGCCCTCAAAAGCGTGGCCCTTTGTTTGGGTTTGCCCCCTGGTTGCTGGGTGCTCCCTCGACTGGCTCCCTCATCCCTTCTCTGCAGAAGAAAGGGAGCTGCCCCCCCACCGTCCCTACGTGTGCTCATTGGAAGTTCCTGAGCAGTGGGCAGCCTGAGCTGCCATCATTAATCACACAGCCTGCTGCTGCCTGCCCACGCGGCTGGCTTTGAGGGCCGGCCAGAGCTCTGGTGGGAACCGCTCGCTGCTCTAATTGGGCCTCTCCTGGGAGGCGGCACGCCCTGATTCTCACTTGTCTTTACTCTGGCGACTGCTTGGCCCTCTCAAGGAGGACAGCATGCTTCCTGGTCCGGCTGGCTCTACAGCCAGCCAGGGCAGAAGTTCACCCTTGTTCTACAGATGGAGAAACAGAAACCCTGGGGCAGACCGGGAAGATGTCCAAGGCCACGGCGAGGTTGCCAGGAGTAACCACCAGAAAGCAGAGTGACATGGCTTTGCTCCTCACTCTGCTGGCAACTGGAATGAGTTCCCACAGGAAAAAATACCTCCCTTTGGCTCCCCTGGCTTCCCGGGCCCTACCAAATGCCAGGCACTGGACTCTAGCTTCTGGCATTCATGGAGAGGAGTCCATGTGAGAACTGTCACTCACCCCAGAGGCCCTGCCAACCTGCAAAAAAGTGGAGGAGGGTATGACCAGCAGGAGCACACCACAGGCCTCTCTGACACAGAGCGGGGGAGCTGGTGGCCACGTGCCGCGGTGACTTTCCTGCCCTGTGCCTCAATTTACCCTTCCTGGAAAATGGAAAGCATTTCAGATGCATGATGTCAGGCACCAGGGGAGGCTTGTTTGTGAGGGACTTGCAGCATGCTTTCCCCAGGCAGACTCAGAGAGACTTTCGTGGCAGGAAGAGCTTGATCAGCAGCTGGCCCAGGGCCTCCATCTGTGGCCGAAATCACCCCTGCAAAATTCCAAAGACCATGTGCCTCGCAGAGTTGGACTTCCTCCAGCAGGAAGGGCCTCCCCACTTCCCAACGTGGTCCACTCCCTGTATTGCTCTTCTACGGCTTCTCCGCCTTCCCCACCTTTTGTTAGATGAGTCATTTTATCATTGAGCCTCCTGCCTGCCTGAGTCATACTGTAGACCCAGGCTACTCTCTGAGCGCTTGGAATAAATGAGTCTTTTTCTTTCTTTCCTTTTCTGTTTTCTTTTCTTTCTTTTCTCTTCTTCTCCCTCCCTCCCTCCCTTCCTTCTTTTTTGACTGAGTTTTGCTCTCATTGCCCAGGCTAGAGTACAATGACACGACCTCCACTGACTGCGACTTCCACCTCCCAAGTTCAAGCAACTCTCCTGCCTCAGCCTCCCAAGTAGCTGGGATTGCAGGCATGCGCCATCACGCCTGGCTAATTTTTGTATTTTTAGTAGAGACTTGGTTTCACCACGTTGGCCAGGCTGCTCTCAAACTTCTGACCTCAGGTGATCTGCCCACCTCAGCCTCCCAAAGTGCTGGGATTATAGGCATGAGCCACTGCGCCTGGCCAAGTCCTCCTTTTTCTTTCGTCATCTTTCCAAGAACAAAGACAACCAGAGTGCCGCTCCTGAACCTTCTCTCCTCCTGGCTGAATGTCTTCAGTCCCCTCAGCTGACCCTCAAGTGACAGCTCTCTTGGCCCCTCCATGCCACAGATCCTTTTCTTAGGACATTCGTGGGGGTTCGGAAGGGGTCACACTTCTCTAGGTGCTGCCTGAACTCAGAGGAGCACACACGCCTCCTCGCCCAGGCGCACACGCACATTCACAGGGTAGGACGGGGGTACACATGGAGGCCCATGTCTGAAAGTTTATGAGCAACGGTACAAGCTAACCATTCAATAAGCAAGCCTCCACTTTGACCTGTGTGATGACTTGGAAGGCTAAGTTTGAATTTAGATTTCTTGGACTCCTCAGAGTTCTGTTTTTGAGAATGTGCTGGGGCCGGGAGAGGAGCCCTGTTGTCCCCAGCCTGGTCCCGCTCCTTCCATCCCTGACTGCACCTGTACTGCAGGGGATTTCAGGGATCCTCATGTGACCCCCCGAGGCCATGTGTTCTGGCTGTTCACGATCCCTTAGCCTCCTCTCAGACCCATCGCTAGGGGAGCAGGGGCTTGGGGCATTTTGGACAAGAGATTCTGGGGTCCCCAGTGCTGAGCATGGTGTGAGTGTGGCTCTGAGTGGGCATGTCCCTTGGCCCTGAGGATCACTGCCCTGCAGGGAGGGTCACAGTCCTTCTTGCCTGGGTCTGAGGACCTGAGTGACTTGCTAACATCATGTATCCCTCAGTTTAGTTGTCCTGAGCTGGTCCCCAGTGTCATTTTTCTGATAGAAGTACATTCCATTTGTTCAGATGGGGTTGGGGCACAAGGACAGACTTGGCCTTTGTAAAAACTGAGTATCATATTTCTAACCTGTTGAGATTCTTTGGAGCTCCAATTCTGTCCTCCAGAATTACCTCTGAGCTAACTGCAAGTGCCATTGGCCATGTGCAGCTTTGTTGGGTGTGTCATTTGTACCCCCAACCAAGACCTTCACCAGTCTCAGCCCCAGAGCCTGGCTGTTTCACCTGGCATCACACTCCTCTCTGCCCGTGTCTGGTGGTCCCAGGATGTGGTGTTAGTGTCGCTAAAAACAAGCTGATGAGGGGTGGGTGGTGGGGAGTGTGAACAACGCTTTGGAAACTGAAGCTCCTGTTCTTGTTTCCTGGGTTGCTAGCTGACCCTTTCCCAGCCTGTTGGCTTAGCTGGCTTAACCTGCAGGCGTCAGGTCTGCCTGCACAGCATTGCACACAGGACCGCTGGGGACAGTGGGTTTGATGAGGAAACTTGGAAGGTTTCTGCTCCAGCCTTGGATGGCCAGGATATTCCTTCCACGGTAACCCTCACATCCTCAGGCTTTATTAAGCCGTGATTAATAAGCTTAATAATAACTGTCATAGAGCCAGATACTATGCACAGTACTCAACTGCATTATTTCATTTAATTCTCATGACGACCCTCAGATATATGTAGGCACTACCTTTACTGTTTTTCAAAAGGAAGAACCTTTTGAAAAATCAGCTGGGAGCGGTGGCTCACGCCTGTAATCCCAGCGCTTTGGGAAGCCAAGGTAGGCAGAACACTTGAGGCCAGGAGTTCGAGACTGGCCTGACCAACACGATGAAACCCTGTCTCTACTAAAAATGCAAAACATAGTGGGGAGCGTGGTGGTGCACACCTGTAATCCCAGTTAGTTGGGAGGCTGAGGCAGGAGAATCATTTGAACCCAGAAGGCGGAGGTTGCAGTGTACTTGCAAGATCGCGCCACTGCACTCCAGCCTGGGCCACAGAGTGACACTCTGTTTCAAAAAAAGAAAAACAGTTCACTCCTGTAACCCCAACACTTTGGGAGGCCGATGCAGGAGGAGGCAAGGAGGTCAAGGATATGGGGAGCTATGATCACACCACTGCACTCCAGACTGGGCACAGAGGAGACCTTGTCTCAAAAACAGGAACCTGAAGTTCAGTGAATTTCATCGAGGTTTCAGTGTGGGGAAGTGACTTATTCAAGGCATCGTACTTCAACCAGTATTTCTTATCTCTCACCCTTCCTATCTAGTCACTCAAATAGCTTCACCCAGGCTGCATCTTCATGCCTTTATTAATCCTTTAGGGAAAAATATTTTTTTCTTTTTTTGTTGTTGTTGAGATAGGGTTTTACTCTGTCACTCAGGCTGGAGTGCAGTGGTGCAGTCACAGCTCACTGCAGCCTTGACCTCCCAGACTCAATTGATCCACCCACCTCAGCTTCCTGAGTAGCTAGAACTACACGTAAATACCACCATGTCAGCTAATGTTTTTTTTTTTTTGAGACAGAGTTTTGCTCTTGTTGCCCAGGCTGGAGTGCAGTGGCACGATCTCGGCTCACTGCAACCTCTGCCTCCTGGGCTCCAGTGATTCTCCTGCCTCAGCTTCCCCAGTAGCTGGGACTACAGGCATGTGCCACCACATCTGGCTAATTTTTGTATTTTTAGTGGAGACGAGGTTTTTCCATGTTGGCTGGTCTTGAACTCCGTACCTCAGGTGATCCACCTGCCTCAGCTTCCCAAAGTCCTAGGATTACAGGTGTGAGCCACCGTGCCCGGCCAATTTTTATTTTTTGTAGAGGTAGTCTCACTATGTTGCCCAGGCTGGTCTTGAACTCCTGGGCTCAAACCATCCTCCAACTCAAATCAGTCCCCCAAAGTGCTGGGATTGCCTGTGTGAGCCTCCAGGCCAGCTGCAGTAATTACTTTAAAAAGCAGAAATGTGAGCCCTTGTGGGCTACAGGCCTGAGCCCTGGGGCGAAATGAGTGAGCGAAATGAATGTGTCAAGGAGTGACAGCTGTGTGAAAGGCCGAGCTCAAGGAAGAGGAAGAAGAAGAGGAGGGAGACCTGATGGTAGGTTTAACAACACGGAGGTCCTGGGTGACCTTGACACAAGCAGTTCCAGGGGCAGTGGGGGTGTGGTTAGTGTGAGCTCAGGAGAGTTGGGGGAGGGGAAGCCCGCAGTGTGTTGGGTACTCCGTCGCCTGGGAATGTTTTCCTGTGAGGCTGTGGGACACCTGTGTGGTTGGGTCCATGCCTGGCTCCTAGCACCAGAGTGGTCCCGCCTCTGATGTGTCAGAAGTCAGAAGTGGTCAGTGTCCGCTCTGGAACCAGGCAAGGCTGAACCATTCCCAGCCAGGATGGTGGGTCCCCCTCTGTCACCCCTGCCGTCTGTATTGAAGGACACCCTGCAGCCACCCAGGGCCTGTTACCTGAACGGCTGATGCCAGAGCCTGTGCTCTCGCCTGCCCTCACCACCACTCTGGCTTCTGTCCCAAAATGTCACTTGCTCTTCTGGTTTGCCACACAAACCAGAAGCACTGACACTGCTTATATGGTACATGTTTAACTTCTCTGCCTTGGACTCCGTTCCCAGCCTCCTGCTCACAGGCCTTCAGTACCTTGATGGCCCTTCCTTTTAGCTGGTTCCCAGGACACACACAAAGGCCCAGCCTCGTCCCAGACTCTGAGGATACGCACAGCAGTTTGATTCTGCCTTTCTTACGATGCATTAAAACCCTTGCCCAGGCCGGGCGCAGTGGCTCACACCTGTAATCCTAGCACTTTGGCAGGCCAAGGCAGGCGCATCACCTGAGGTCTGGAGTTCGAAACCAGCCTAGCCAACATGGTAAAACCACATCTCCACTAAAAATACAAAAATTACCTGGCCGTGGTGGCAGGTGCCTGTAGTTCCAGCTATTGAGGAAGCTGGGGCTGGAGAATCGCTTGAACCTGGGAGGCAGAGGCTGCAGTGAGCCAAGATTGCACCACTGCACTCTAGTCTGGGTGACAGAGCCAGACTGTCTCAAAAAAAAAAAAAAAAAACCCACACACACACACAACAACAACAAAAAACACTTGCCTGGATGGATATGCCTTCTCCCTGGCTCCATGCTGCGCTCTTTGGCAGGTGGGACACGTGTCTAATTGACTTGGTGGTCCATCTGCATGCAGTCCCAGTTACACAGCACCCTACTCAAACAAACGGCTGAGGAGTGAGATGGGGCTGGGATCTGCCTGCAGAGTCTGAAGCGTCTCCATGGATACACACTTCTTTGTCTCATCTTTAAAATTCAGGTAAATTTTGCATTTTGCTTCATGGCTGTATTTGTTTTCTTTTTAAAGCACTGACTTATATAGTGCTTATATGGTACACTTTTAACTTCTCCCCACTAAATATTCAGGTAAAACTAGTGGCCGGTTTGTCCTCTGTCTTCTTGAAGTTCTGTCTCCATGGGGTACCTGTGTGCCCACTTCAGATGCCCTGGCCTCTGGGACAGGGTTCACGTTTCACAGTCCTTGTGTAACCACTGCTGGCTGCTCGCCCTCATGCCCAGAACTCGGACCTCGGCTGCTCCTCCCGACGGGCCCCACCTCCTTCGTCTTCTCCCATCCCCACTTCGGGCATCTGCCCTACTCCTACCTACTCTTCCAAGTCTGGCAGAGCCTTGTGAGCTTCCCCAGGGGTCGGGCGGGTTGCTGTATCCTCTGAGAGGCCACATTGGAGCAGGGGCACTTCTTGTCTCATATGGGGGTATCTGTCCCTCAACTATTCAGACAGGGAGGTTCTGTGTGGGAGGCCACTGCAGCCACCTCTTCCAGGCCCCGCCAGTCTCAGCACAGGGCTGGGGCTCTGTCTACGCTTCATAAAGGAGGAGGGAGCCAAGAGCGGTCCCATGACTACTTAATGCAGGACCCCCTTGTGGCTAGAACAGCAATAGGGATCCCAGGTGAGGGAGGCAGAACTCTGGGCCTGGCCACACTGGGCAAAGCTGGGGCTCGAACTTGGCCAGTGGCTTTCAGGACAGGGTGGGTGCTCAGCCTTCCCTGAACCATCCAAGCCCTGTCCAGAGCTCTCGGTCTGGGCACTCCATCGCCGGGAACTGAGTGGCGATTACATTCAGCGGTGCAGTTGCATGGCCGGGGCAGCAGCCCTTTGTGATGAGACTGGGCTGGCACCAGAGTGTGGGACGAGGGGCGGGCTGGCAGAGAATCAGAGCAGCCCTTCTGCCACTGGCTCCGGCTTTCCGCTGGTGATACGTAAGAGGATTAGGGCTCAGAACTCTGGACAAGGGGCTTTTATTCTCAGGGCTGCGATTCCATTGGCCTGCAAAGCCCCAAAGACAGGAACAAAAGGTGTTGAGGGACCGCCAATCCCATGCCCTCCAAGCCTGGTGCTTTGGGGGAGCACTGGGAGCCCCAGCCCCACTTCTGGTGGGTGGCTGGCATCCAGCCCCGTTCAGATCCGCTTGACACCAGAGCTCCAGGACCCAGGGGGCCACCCTCACCCTGCCATAAAGGCCTCAGCTACCCACAGGCTGGCACAGGGGATTTCCGGAGGCCACAGGGGCTTTGAAGGGAATCACAGAATCCTGGACGGTCAGGATGGAAGGAAACATCCGGCCACCTATACTAACCTCTGTGGAAACTTACATATGGGGAAACTGAGGCCCAGAGCAAGGCCATGACTTGCGCAGTGCCACTTAGTGATGGAGTGTCTGTGCTGGGACTGGAATACAGAATGCAAGGCATGGGGGCTGCCCAGGAGGGGGGCTTTGTCCTTCAGCCAGAGGCCGAGTTCTTCCCAGCCATGGTTGGTTTTGCCTGCTCTAGAATGTTTCACACATGAGCCATACAGTCTGTACTCTTTGGGGTAAGACTTCTTTCTCTCAGCATCGTGGTTTTGGGCAGATTGGATCAGTGGTTTCTTCTGTTTTATTGCTGAGTATATTTCACAGTTTAGTCATTTACCAGTTGATGGGCATTTGATTTGTTTCCACCTTTTATCTATTACAAGGGGAGCTGCTACAAACGTTCATATACAAGTCTTATATTGGCCGGACATGGTGGCGCACGCCTGTAATCCCAGCACTTTGGGAGTCTGAGATGGGAAGATTGCTTGAGCCCAGGAGTTCGAGCCTAGGTTAGGCAACATAGTAGAACCCCATCTCTTAAAAAAAAAAAAAAAAAGTATCATGGAAAGTATAGAGAATAATGTGACAAACACATTTTTTGTCAAAGAGAAACATCTTGCCATACATATTTGCTTCAGTTCCCTTTTCTTTTTTTCTTTTTTATGTTTTTTTGTGATGGGGTCTCACTCTGTCACCCAGACTGGAGTGCGGTGGTGCGATCATGGCTTGCTACAGCCTACCCCTCCCAGGCTCAAGTGATCCTCCCACCTCAGCCTCCTGAGTAGCTTGGACCATAGGTGCATGCCACCATACCTGGCTAATTTTAACTTCTACCTCCCGGATTTAAGCAGTTATCCTGACTCAGCCTCCCGAGTAGCTGGGACTACAGGCGCACGCTGCCACACCCGGTTAAGTTTCTGTACTTTAGTAGAGACAGGGTTTCACTGTGTTGCCCAGGCTGGTCTCGAACTCCTAAGCTGAGGTAATCCACCCTCCTCAGCCTCCCGAAGTGCTAGGATTACAGGCATGAGCCACCACGCCCGGCCTCTTTTCTTTTAAAAAGAAATTACACATGGAGTTAAAGCCCCTGATGTATCGTTCCCCTCATTGCCTTTCCAGAGATATCCAACAGCCAGACTTTAGTATTTATTATCCCCATCTATATTGTTAGTAGTTTTACTAGGAATGGGCATTCATTCATTTAAGAAATATTGAGCACCTACTATGTGCAAAGCATTGGTCTACCACTGGGGATACAATAATGAACCTGATAGGAAAAGTCCCTGCTCTTGGGGAACTCACATTAAGTCGTTACATTAATTAGCTAAAACAGTATGTCAGATAAAGGTAAGTGCGGGGAGAAAAGAACAGCTGACAAGGGCGGCAGAGAGTGATGATGTGGGGGAGGGGCTGGAAATTTAAAAGGGGCAGACAGAGAAAGCCTCGTTGGCAAGGAGTTCCAGTTGCTATGACTATGGAAAAAATAATCCTGAAACCTAGTGGCTCAAACACCACAGCATTTGCTACTTCTAATGATGTCTGTGGGTCAGGAGTTTGGAAGCACCTCAGCTGGGTGGATCTGGCTTAGGCTCTCTCACGAGGTTGCACTCAGAGGGGTGGATGGGGCTGGGATCCTCACCTGAAGCCTCCTTCACAAATGTGTCTGGGCTTGGCCTGGAGGAGACCAGAACAGCTGGGGCTGGGCACAGCTGATCCTCAGGCACCGCTCTCTCTGGGGGTCTTCCCACAGGGGCTTTCCGGCAGAGCAGCCTCAAGGCAGCTGGGTTTCTCCTGCAGCAGCCAGGGCTCTGGAGGAGCGTGTCTAAGAAACAGCCTGGGAGAAACAAATTGCCTTTTACAGCCCAGCTCAGGGAATCACATAGTGTCACTTCTGCCACACTCTTGGTCAAGGCAATGACAAAACTGTCTTGATTCAAGGAAAAAAAAAAAAAAAAAAACAGAACCTTCCCTCATCTCTCAATGGAGTGTCAGTATGATGTTATAAGAATACATGGAGGCCAGACACAGTAGCTCATGCCTATAATTCCACCACCTTAGGAGGCTAAGGCAGGAGGATCATTTGAGGCCAGGAGTTTGAGACTAGCTTGGGCAACATGGCAAGACCCTGTCTTTACAAAAAAAATTTTAAAAATGAGTCAGCCGTGATGGCATAACCCTGTAGTCCCAGCTACTTGGGAGGCTGAGGTGGAAAGATCACTTGAGCCCATGAGCCCCGGAGTCTGAGGCTACAGTGAGCTGTGATCACACCACTGAACTCCAGCCTGGGTGACAGGGGGAAACCCCCTGTCGGAAGGATGGAAGGAAGGGAAGAAGGGAGGGAGGGAGGAAGGAAGGGAGGAAGGAAATGAAACCTTGGCCTTTAGGTCACTATAAGGACCTCAGCTTTTCTCACAGACTGAGGTAAAAGCCATTGAAGGGTTCTTACCAGAAGAAAGATGTGGTCTGATTTAGTTTTTATTATTTATTTATTTATTTTGAGAGGGTCACACCCTTGTCACAACATGCAGAGTTGTGAACATGACTCAATGCAGTCTTGGCCTCCTAGGCTCAAATAGTCTTGCCTCAGCCTCCCAAGTGTCTAGTCACACAACACCATGCCCGGCTACTTTATTATTAGTATTATTATTGTTGTTATTATTTTGAGACAGAGTCCCACTCTGTCTCCCAGGCTGGAGTGCAATGGCGTGATCTCAGCTCACTGCAACCTCTGTCTCCCGGGTTCAAGCAGTTCTGCCTCAGCCTCCCAAGTAGCTGAGACTACAGGCATGTGCCAGCATGCCCAGCTAATTCTTTTGTATTTTTACTAGAGACAGGGTTTCACCATGTTGGTCAGGCTGGTCTGGAACTCCTGACCTCAGGTGATCCGCCCATCTCAGCCTCTCAAAGTGCTGAGATTACAGGCATGAGCCACCACACCCAGCCTGTTATTTTTTGCAGAGACAGGGTCTTGCCATGATGGCCAGGCTTACCGTGAACTCCTGGGCTCAAGCAATCCTTCTGCCTCAGCTTCCCAAAGTGTCTGGATTACAGGCATGAGCCAGGCACCCAGCCTGATTTAACTGTGGAAGGATCACTTATCTGAAGCTAGGGCAGGAGTAGACTAAGATGACTGGTTAGGAGCCTACCGCACTGACCCAGGGATGAGATGCTGGAGGCTCAGAGTGGGCCGGTGGTTATAGAACTGGTGGGAAGTGGTCACATTCTGGACACATTGTGAAGGTTGAGACAAGAGATTTTACTGGTGGTCCCAAGGTGGGATGAAAGAAAGTGAGAAGTAGGCTGGGCTCAGTGGCTCACGCCTGTAATCTCAGCACTTTGGGAGGCCGAGGTGGGTGGATCACTTGAGGTCAGGAGTTCGAGACCAGCCTGGACAACATGGTGAAACCCCATCTCTACTAAAAAATAAAAAAATAAAAAAATAAAAAAATAAAAAAATAAAATTAGCTGGGCATGGTGGCAGGTGCCTGTAATCCCAGCTACTTGGGAGGCTGAGGCAGAAAAACTGCTTGAACTCAGGAAGCAGAGGTTGCGGTGAGTTGAGATTGTGCCACTGCTCTCCAGCCTTGGTGACAGAGGGAGACTCTGTCTCAAAAAAAAAAAAAGAAAAGAAAGTGAGAAGTGAAGGATGACTTGGTTTCGACACTAGAAGGCTAGAACTGCAGAACACTATGGAAGAAACAGGTTTGGTGAGACAATCATGAGTTAGTTGGAGACAAGTATTAGGCATCTAAGTAGGTATGTCAGTTGTGGGTGGGCAGCGACCATCTGGACCGGTGGCAGTCAGGCACTGTCACATGGACACCTTTCAGTCCCACTGGAGTGCAGCTCCAGCTACAGACCTACAGTTGTTTCTGTGCTTAGATGCTTTCCACCAAGGGTCCCAGGTTGGGAAAGAGAAAGAGAGAGAGGGGAGAGAGTTTCCCATAAGGAGAGAGAATTTCCCATATGGGCCACTGAAATGTCACAGGTCACAATTATCTGGGGCTGGTGTCACCTGGGTGGTAAAAAAATTTACTAAGACAGCTGTAGGTAAAGAAAGGCAGATTTGTTAGACAAAGTATGAAATATGTTGTAAGGTTGCAATGGGCAAGTCAGCAAGAGAAGCTGACTGCAAAGAGACAGAGGCTTGCTGAGGATTTTATAGGGTGGTGCTTATGCTGTGTGCTGAAGACGGCTTTTTTTAGTCATGATAATGCCAAGGTTGCAGTGAGCTAACTTGCATTTTTCTTTCTTTCTTTTTTTTTTGAGACCAAGTCTCATTCTGTCATCCAGGCTGGAGTGCAGTGGCATGATCTTGGCTTACTGCAACCTCCACCTTCCAGTTCAAGTGATTCTCCTGCCACAGCCTCCTGAGTAGCTGGGATTACAGGGGTGCACCACCACACTGGCTAATTTTTGTATTTTTACTAGAGGTGGGGTTTCACCATGTTGGTCAAGCTGGTCTCAAACTCCTGAACTCGGTGATCTGCCTGCCTCGGCCTCCCAAAGTGCTGAGATTACAGGTGTGAACCACCACACCTGGCCTAACTTGCATTTTTCTGTCAGCTGAGGGTCTGGTGATAGCTGGGTGCAGGAAGATTGTGAGTTATTTACACAGGAGGGCTACGTATCCTGTATCATGAAGAAAGGCAGACTTATAGCTTATCTGCTTTCTCTTTTTGCTTTTCCCTTCTCCAGCTGGCCTGACTTCTTGTCCCCAATTAGAACTCCACATCAGTGAGGTAGCTGGAACCGAGTGTGGACTGCAAATATACATCTGGATGTTGCATTGTACTGAAAGGTCCAGCCTAGACAATTAGGCAAGAAAACAAAATTTAAAACACACACATTGGAAAGGAAGAAGTAAAACTATCTTTATTTCCGTGTGCCATTAACTTGCATATGTATATAGAAAATACAGAACATCCTAAAAAATACACACACACACACACAACTATTAGAGCTAATAAATGAGTTTAGTTAAGTTGCAGGATACAAGATTAATATACAAAATCAGTTGTATTTCTTTTTTTTTTTTTTTTTTTTGAGACGGGGTCTCGCTATGTTGCCCAGGCTGGAGTGCAGTGGCTCTTCACAGGCGTGATCCCACTACTGATCAGCACAGGAGTTTTGACCTGCTCCGTTTCTGACCTGGGGCAGTTCACCCCTCCTTAGGCAACCTGGTGGTCCCCCGCTCCCGGGAGGTCACCATATTGATGCCAAACTTAGTGTGGACACCCGATCGGCATAGTGCACTACAGCCCAGAACTCCTGGACTCAAGATATCCTCCAGCCTCAGCCTCCCGAATAGCTGGGACTACAGGCATGCACCACCGTGCCTGACTCAGTTGTATTTCTATACACTAGCAACTAAGTATCTGAAAATGAAGAAAAATAATTTCATTAACTCAAATTCATTGCTGGTGGGAATGCAGAATGGTACAGCCATTTGGAAGACAGTTTGGCAGCTTCTGACAGAGCTAAACACACTCTCACCACATGATCCAGCAGTCATACTCCTTGGTATTTACCCAAATGAGTTGAAACTTATGTCCACACAAAAACTTGCATACACATGTTTATAGCAGCTTTTTTCATATTGCTAAAACTTGGAAAACTACTAAGATGTCCTTCAGTAGGTGAATGAATAAAAAAAACAGTGGTACATCCAGACGATGGATTATTATTCAATGCTAAAAGTAATAAATATAAATTATCAAGCCACAAAATATGGAGGTGGCTGGGTATGGTGGCTCATGCCTATAATCCTAGCACTTTGGGAGGCCAAGGTAGGTGGATCACTTGAGGTTAGGAGTTCAAGACCAGCCTGGCCAACACGGGGGGAAACCCTGTCTACTAAAAATAAAAAAGTTAGCTGGGCGTGGTGGCAGGTGCCTGTAATTGCAGCGACTCGAGAGGCTGAGGCAGGAGAATCACTTGAACCCAGGAGGTGGAGGTTGCAGTGAGCCAAGGTCACACCACTGCATTCCAGCCTGGGTGACAGAGCGAGACTCTGCCTCAAAAAAAAAAAAAAAAAAAAGAAAGACGTGGAGGAATTGTAAATGCATATCACTAAGCAAAAAAGGACAATCTGAAAAGGCCACATACTGTATAGTAGAACACTCTGGAAAAACTATGGAGACAGTAAAAAGATTAGTGCTTGCCAGAGTTTTTGGAGGAGGGAGGATTGAATAAGTGGGGCACAACGGATTTTTAGAGCAGTGAAACTATTCTGTATGACGTGATAATGGTATAAACATGTCATTAAAAAAAAAAACATGTCATTATACATTTGTCAAAACACATAGAATGGCCAAGTGTGGTGGCTCACACCTGTAATCCCAACAATTTGAGAGGCTGAGTCAGGAGGATCACTTGAGTCCAGGAGTTTGAGACCAGCATGGGCAACATGGTGAAACCCTGTCTCTACAAAAAAATACAAAAAGTAGCTGGCATGGTGTTGCATGCCTGTCAGTTCCAGCTACTCAGCAGGCTGAGGTGGGAGGATGGCTTGAGCCTGAGAGGTCAAGGCTGCAGTGAGCTGTGATTGTGCCACTGCACTCAAGCCTGGGTGACATAGTGAGGCCCTGTCTCAAAAAAAAGTTACACACACACACACACACACACACACACACACACACACACACACACATATGTATACATTAAATTCCATTTACAATAGTATCAAAAAGAAGAAAATATTCTTTATTTTTAGTTACTTAAAAATATTTATGAATAAATATGTCCGGGCACTATGGCTCACACCTGTGATCCCAGTACTTTGGGAGGCCAAGGTGGGCAGATCACGAGGTCAGGAGTTCAAGACCAGCCTGACCAATGGTAAAACCCCGTCTCTACCAAAAATACAAAATTAGCCGGTCATGGTGGCACATGCTGGTAATCCCAGCTACTCGGGAGGCTGAGGCAGGAGAATCGCTTGAACCTGGGAGACAGAGTTTGCAGTGAGCCAAGACTGTGCCACTGTACTCCAGCCTGGGTGACAGAGCAAGACTCCATCTCAAAAAATAAATAAATAAATAAAAAATAAATTTAACAAATGTAAGACTTTTACACTGAAAAAAGAAACATTGTTGTAAGAAATTAAAGACCAAAATAATGAAAAAATATCCTGTGTTCACTGATTGGAAGAGTTAATATGATTTAGTAGGGGCCAGGCACGGTGGCTCACACCTGTAATCCCAGCACTTTAAGAGGCCAAGGCGGATAGATTGCTTGAGTCCAGTACTTTGAAAGCAGCCTGGGCAATACAGCAAAACCTTGTCTCTACTTAAAATACAGAAATTAGCTGGGCATGGTAGTGTGCATCTGTGGTCCCAGGAAGCTGAGGTGGGAGGCTCACCTGAGCCCAGGGAGGTTGAGGCTGCAGTGAGCTGAAATCGTGCCACTGCACACCAGCCTGGGCAATCGGAGTGAGACCCTGTCTCAGAAAAATAAAAAATAAAAATATTATTAAGATGGTAATAGTCCACAAATTGATCTGAAGATTAAATGCAATTTCTATCAAAATCCCAGCTGCCTTCTCTGCAGAAATTGACATGATGATCCTAAAATTCATTTGAAATTCGAGGAACCCAGACTGTTGCATTGAAAAGAACAATCTTGAAAATAACCAATTTGAAGGATTCACACTTTCTAATTCCAAATAAAACAGCCAGAAGTTCCCCTGCAGTGGCTCATACCTGTAATGTCAACACATTGGGAGGCCAAGGTGGGAGGATGGCTTGAGCCCAGGAGTTTGAGACCAGTCTGGGCAACAGAGCAAGACTTCCATCTAAATAAAAAATCAGCCAGGCACGGTGGCATGAGCCTGTAGTCTCAGCTACTCAGGAGGCCAAGGTGGAAGAACTACTTGAGCCCAGGTACCAAAGGCTGCAGTGAGCTGTGATTGTGCCACCGCACTCCAGCCTGGGCAACAGAGCGAGACCCTGTCTCTAAGAAAATAAATAAATAAATATTTTTAAATCGCTGGGCATAGTGGTTCATGGCTGTAATCCCAGCTACTGGGGAGGCTAAGGGTGCCTGAGGCCGGGCATTGGAGACCAGCCTGAGCAACATAGTGAGACTCTATCTCTCAGCAAAAAGCAAAAAACCCAAAACTAAAGCAACAAAATTTATAATGATGTCAGCAAAAATGGCAGAGCAAGGACCTCCAAAAATTTGCCTCTACATAAACGCAACGAAAACATTGGCAAGGCCGGGTGCGATGGCTCACATCTGTAATCCCAGCATTTTGGGAGACTGAGGCTGGATGATTGCTTGAGCCCAGGAATTTGAGACTAGCCTGGGCAATGTAGTGAGACCTCATCTCTACAAATAATTTGAAAATTGGCCAGGTGGCTGGGCGCAGTGTCTCACGCCTGTAATCCCAGCCTTTGGGAGGCCGAGGGGGCCAGATCACCTGAGGTCAGAAGTTCAAGACCAGCCTGACCAACATGGAGAAACCCCATCTCTACTAAAAATACAAAATTAGCCAGGTGCACACCTGTAATGCCAGTTACTCAGGAGGCTGAGGCAGGAGAATCACTTGAAACAGGGACGCGGGGCTTGCAGCGAGCCAAGATGGCATCATTGCACTTTAGCCAGGGCAACAAGAGAGAAACTCCATCTGAGGCCAGGTGTGGTGGCTCACGCCTGTAATCCAAGCACTTTGGAGGCCAAGGCAGGCGGATCACCTGAGGACGGAAGTTCAAGACCAGCCTGACCAACAATGGTAAACCCCATCTTTATTAGAAAAAATAATTTTTTTATATTTAAAAAAAAAAGAGAAACTCCATCTCAAAAAAAAAAAAAAAAATTGGCCAGGCATGGTGGCTTATGCCTGTAATCCCACCTACTTGGTAGGCTGACGTGGGAGGATAGCTTGAGCCTGGGAGGTAAAGGTTGCAGTGAACCGAGAATGGGCCACTGCACTCCAGCCTGGGTGACAGCGTGACACCCTGTCTCAAAAAAAAAAAAAAAACCAAAGATGAAAACACTGGCAAAAATTATGGATGCAAATTACTATCTGAGGTTACTTGTTTTCAGCCTAAAAATGTTTCCTTTAGCATTTCTTGTAAAGCAGCCTAGTGGCAAATTCTCTGTTTTTGTTTATCTGGAAATATCTTTATTTCACCTTCATTTTGAAAGGTGGCTTTACTGAATATAATATTCGTTTTTGTTTTCTCTTCTTTCTTTTTGAGGCAGGGTCTTGCTCTGTTGCCCAGGCTGGAGTACAGTTCCACCGTCAAGATCACTGTCATCTTGAACTCCTGGGCTGCAGCAACTCTCCTGCCTCAAACTACAGAGTAGCTGGGACTAGAGATGCTTACCATCCATGCCCAGCTAATTTTTAATTATTCTGTAGAGGCAGGGGTCTTGCTATGTTGCCCAGTCTGGTTTAAACTCCTGGTCTCAAGTGATCCTCCTGCCTCAGACTCCCAAAGTGCTGTAATTACAGGTTTGAGCCACCACACCTAGCCTAATATGCTTGATTGACACTTTTTTGAGCTCTTTGAACATGTTTTTTTTTTTTTTTTTTTTGAAATGAAGTCTTGCTCTGTCACCCAGGTTGAGTGCAGTCATGCAATCTTGGCTCACTGCAATCTCTGCCTCCCAGGTTTAAGTGATTCTCCTGCCTCAGCCTCCTGAATAGCCAGGATTACAAGTGCCCACTGCTACGGCCTGCTAATTTTTCTGTATTTTTAGTAGAGATGGGGTTTCACTATGTTGACCAGGCTGGTCTCCACCTCCTGACCTCAGGTGATCTGCCCAGCCTCCCAAAGTGCCAGGATTACAGGCAAGAGCCACTTCGTGGCCTGAACACACTTTCTTACTACCTTCTGGCCTCGATTGTTTCTGATAAGAAGCCACCTGTAAGTTTTATTGGTATTCACTTTCAAGTGATGAGTCATGTTTCTCTTGCTGCTTTTAAGACTTTTCTTTGTCTTTCAAAATTCTTAATATAATGTTTTGGTTCATTAATCTTTTTGTGTTTACCCTATTTGGATTTCACTGAGTGTCTTGGATTAATAATTTATAGCAAATTTTAGAGTTTTCAGCCATTATTTCTCTGAGTATTTTTTTCTGCTCCTTTCTCTCTACCTTTTCCTTCTGGTACTCTCATACATATAACTGGTGTATTTAACAGTGTCCAACATTCCTCTGAGGCTATGTTTGTTTTTCTTCATTCTTCTTTCTCTCTGTTCTTCTGATGGCATAATCTCTGTTGATCTACCTTCAAGTTTTCTAATTGTTTTCTTCTGCCCGTTAAATGTACTGTTGAGATAATCTAATAAAATTTTCATTTCAATTATTATACTTTTCAACTTCCAAGTTTCCTTTTGATTCTTTTTTTTTTTTTTTTTTTTTTTTTTTTTTGAAATAGAGTCTCACTCTGTTGCCCAGGCTGGAGTGCAGTGACACAATCATAGCTTACTGCAGTCTTGAACTCCTGGGTTCAAGTCATCCTCTCATCTTGGCCTCCCAAAGTGCTGGGATTACAGGAATAAGCCACCACAACTGGCCCTGGATAGTTGTTTTTGTTTTGTTTTGTTTTAACATTTCTCCTCTCCCTGTCCCCACTGCAAGGCCTGGCCTAGCCACTCCCTGCCCCACCCCTTCTGAGGCAGCCAGTGCTGTGGCTTCAGTGGCTGGTGTAAACCATACATTGGTGGCCAGGCACAGTGGCTCATGTCTGCAATCCCAACACTTTGGGAGGCTGAGGCAGGCGGATGAGCTGAGGTCAGAAGTTTGAGACCAGCCTGGCCAACATGGTCAAACCCTGTCTCTACTAAAAATACAAAAATTAACTGCATCTCTCCCACCTCCTCCCAGCACGGCCCCCACAGCCCCTGCCTTCCTCTCAGGATGGACATTCCACCCCGTAGACTCTCCTTGGATGTCATCGTTGACTCCCTTTGTGTGCTCAGCTCTCACCTCACATGTGAGTATCCTGTGCCCTGAGGCTCCTCCAACATGGGGTAGGGGGGCAGGCTCAGCAAATAGCTCAGGGGTGCAGGCAACCAGCCCTACTGGGTTGAGCCTCCATCTAGTGGAGACAGAAGATGACAGAAAATTGTTCTAGCAGTTCGGCACGGTAGCTCACATCTGTAATCCCAGCACTTTGGGAGGTTGAGGCAGGAAGATTACTTGGGGCCAGGAGTTTGAGACCAGCCTGGGCAACATAGTGAGACATTGTCTCTACCAAAAATAAAAAAATTATCTGAGCATGGTGGTGCATGCCTGTGGTCCCACCTATTCAGGAAGTTGAGATGGGAGGATCACTTGAGCCTAGGAGGTTGAGGCTGCCGTGAGCCATAACTGCACTACTGCACTCCAGCTTGGGCAACAGAGCAAGACCCTGTCTCAAAATAAATAAATAAAAGGAAAGCTGTTCCAGTCACCTGTCTGGCAGGTGTCCAGCTCTGGGAGACACTCTGCCAGCTTTTCCCAGACCCCAGCAGGCTCCTCCACTTTGACAACACCCACCTGCCCAGGCCTCTCCTACTTCTGCCTCACTCCCAGGGGGGTCTCCTTCCTAATACGGGACCTCCGCTCAGCTCAGCCTTTGGGGAAGCCAGGTTAAATACACTCTTTTGTCATCTTTTGCGACCCTCTCACAAGCACATCTTTCTCTGGCCACACCAAATCGACCACAGGTCTTTGTCTCATTCCTCACATTTCTGGGCACCTATTGTATCGGAGGTATTCTTCTAGATGCTAGGGATACATGAGTGAAGAAAAGAGACAAAAATTCCTGCCCTCACCCAGCTTACATTCTAATGAGGAAGGGCACTGGGCAAGTAAAGTGAATTGTGAGGCGATGATACGTTCTGCAGAGAAAAGCAGAGCAGGATGGGGATGGGTGGAGCCAGAGCGTTGCAGGCTGAGCTCTTCAGAGGCATCTGCTGAGATGGAATGTGGGGCCAACACCTGTGGAAGGGAGCAGGCGGAAGCAGGATTGGGCAGAAGGAGAACTTGAACAGTGATGGACGCCCAACAAAGTCCTGGAGAAGTTCTGGAGCGAGTACAGTTGGGCAGAGTCCCACATGAGACGGAAACAGTGAGTTCCTTATAGCCCCTGCTTTGCTCAGTCACCAGATGCAGGCTGCCCTAGGAAGGGTGTGAGCTTGGGTGAGGCTGTGTGCAGCTGCGCTGGGCTCTGCAGGAGCAGAGAGCTGGAGGGTGTCTGGTGGCTGCTGTTCCCCTGGTCCCGCTGGAAGGGGTGTGGTGGTGCTGTCTGTGTCTACTCAAGGGGTGTGCTCAGGGATGGCCTGAAGGAGTTCAAGGAAGTGTGCTCTGCAGACACCTGGGGGACAAGCTCATAGACAGAGGGAACAAGCAGATGGCCCCTGAGTGTGGCTGTGTCTGAGGCCCGGAGTAACAGCGTGGAGGCTGGTGGTGCCGCAGTGAGTGGGCAGTGGGTGAGGATTCCAAGCAGCTAGGGCTGTGAGGCCACCATGAGGACTCTGACTTGCAATCTGATCTGGAGGGGAGCTGTGAAGGGATGAGGGCAGTGGAGACATTCCTTAGGTCAGGACAGTCTGGAGCAGAAGAACCCATGAGGACCACTGCGGGGCTCCAGAGAGAGGAGCTAAGGACAGGCTGGGGCAGGAGCAGCAGAGAGACTGCACGGGAGATTCGGATCTCTGAGGACTGTCTGCGGTGAGTTCTGCCCACGTGATGGCCATCACAACTGTTTAACCAGCACTCAGAGGTTTAGCCGGTGTCTGCTGCCCTCTGGTGGGTATGCCAGAGATGACCCAAGCCTGCTTCCCCCTTTTTTCTTTTGTCAACAGCCCATAGTTACTACAGGTTCACTTTCAACTTTGTGGTATGAAAACTCTCTAGGCTGGGCATGGTGGCTCACACCTGTAATCTGAACACTTGAGAGAGTGAGATGGGAGGATCGCTTGAGCCCAGTTTGAGACCAGGCTGGGCAACATGGCAAAAACCCCATCACTATTATTATTAATATTATTATTTTGAGAGGGAGTCTCGCTTTGTTGCCCAGGCTGGAGTGCAGTAATGTGATCTTGGCTCACTGCAACCTCCGATCCCCAGGTTCAAGCAATTCTTGTGTCTCAGCCTCTCAAGTACCTGGGACTACAGGCGTGTGCCACCACATCTGGCTAATTTTTCTATCTTTGATAGAGACAGGGTTTCATCATGTTGGCCAGGCTGGTTTTGAACACCTGACCTCAAGTGATCCGCCTGCTTCAGCCTCCTCAAGTGCTGGGATTACAGGTGTGAGCCACCACGTCTGGCCCACATCTCTATTATTAAAAAAACAAAACAAACAAATAAAAACCTCTTGTCACAGATGATAGAGTGTCAGACAACACCTGTTGATTGAGAGACAGGGAGGCACAGGGAGCCATGGTGTCCACGCAGCAGTGTGTGGACTGGGGCTGGCAGGGCCCTTGCGGTTTTCTAGTAGTGAGGGTCACCAGCACTAGGAAGAGAAATGGGGCTGAAGGATGCATCCAGGACTGGGGGCTGTAGAGCAGGTGCCATTCCCAGGAGATCAACAAGATGAAGATGCTGAGGGTGCTTGCCAGACAGCTCTGAGTTCAAGGGTAGTTCATAGATTCCTGCTAGGGACAGAAGGAAATGGAGCTAATGGAAAGAAAATGCACATGATGAAGGCCTGTAGATCAAAACAGAGCTGAAGGACTCTGGTGAACTGAGGGTGTGAGAGGACTGTGGACAGAGGGAGCCATGGGAACTGCAGAGCCATGAGAGGCGTAGCTGCCCTCGTGGCTGTTGGAACCCAGGCACCTGCGCTCACCTCTCCTGCCTCGGCTGAGACCATCGCTGCCTGCTACAGCCCAAATTCACCCACTACTGATGCTGACCCTGCCAGGGAAGTGATCACGAGGAGAAAAATTCCTTCTTCCTGCCTTCCAGTCTCCTGCCAGTGTCTCCCTGACAGAGCTGCACAGGTGGCCCGCTGGAAGAGCAGTCTGGAAGACTTAGTTTACAGGCTTCTAGCCCCCTTCAATACAGAGGGAGCACTCCAAGCCAGGGGAGGTATGAGCTTCCTAACTGCTATGTAAAATCTCCTTCACCCTTTTGTTCCTCCAGTCCTTCCAACACCATTCTCCCCATTTTCCTGCACAGAAGCTGTTTGAATTTTCCACAGTTGCACTACCCTGTTCAACATGGGCATAAACAATGATGGGGGCAAATCCAGGTATTCCAGGACCTGAACTTATACAATTGGAGGGGAGTTCTCTTTGACAAAAGGAATATAACATTATGAATAGTAGATTAGCTTATTAGCTTCATGAAAAATTTACCTCTGCCTATAACCCAACAATTCTACTCCAGATACTAGAGAAACTCCTGTATATGTGCACCAAGTGACATGGTTTAGTATGTTCATGAGGGCATTGTGCTTTTTTTGTTGTTGTTGTTGTTGCTTATTTTTTGAGGCAGAGTCCTGCTCTGTCACCCAGGCTGGAGTGCAACAGCACAATCTTGACTCACTGCAACCCCTGTCTTCTGGGCTCAAGCTATCCTCCTACCTCAGTCACCTGAGTAGCTGGGACTTCAGGCATGCACCACCATGCCTGGCTAATTTTTGTATTTTTAGTAGAGACGGGGTTTCACCAGGTTGCCCAGGCTGGTCTTGAACTCCTGACCTCATGTAATCCACCCACCTTGGTCTCCCAACATGCTAGGATTGCAGGCGTGAGCCACCACGTCTGGCCAATGAGGGCATCTTTCTAATGGGAAAAGAAGTATAATTAATCTGGGCGAAAGCAGCGGGAAGTTTGTACTTGGCAGAAGACAATGGGTCTGTGGCTTAGGTGAAAATGCCTTGTGTAAAAGCAGCTCAAGCTGGAAGACAGGGCCCTGCAAAGAGACATCTTGCAGAACAATTTGCAGTTGGGGAGATAATAACTGACATGGCAAAAAAGGAATGGAAAGTAGGGTTACCCCCTGCCTAAGGAGGCTTCGTCTGTATATATCTTGCTGATATGAATTCTTCAGGGTCAGTTGGAAGTGATGCACCTTGTGTTGTAAAAGTGGAACCCCGTGACAGTGGACCTCTTTTTACTGAATTAAAGTTCTACCAACAAGCTGCAAAACCAGAGCAAATTCAGAAATGGATTCATACCCATAAGCTGAAGTACCTGGGTGTTCCTAAGTATTGGGGGTCTGGTCTACATGACAAAAATGGAAAAAGTTACAGGTTTATGATAATGGATTGCTTTGGGAGTGAGCTTCAGAAAATATGTGAAGCAAATGCCAAAAGGTTTTCTCAGAAAACTGTCCTGCGGCTAAGCTTAAGAATTCTGGATATTCTGGAATATATTTACGAGCATGAGTATGTGCATGGTGATATCAAGGCTTCAAATCTTCTTCTGAGCTACAAGAATCCTGACCAGGTGTATTTGGTAGATTATGGCCTTGCTTATCAGTACTGCCCAGAAGGAGTTCATAAAGAATACAAACAAGACCCCAAAAGATGTCACGATGGCACTATTGAATTCACCAGCATCGATGCACACAATGGCATGGCCCCATCAAGACGTGGTGATTTGGAAATACTTGGTTATTGCATGATCCAATGGCTTACTGGCCATCTTCCTTGGGAGGATAATTTGAAAGATCCTAAATATGTTACAGATTTCAAAATTAGATATAGAGAAAATATTGCAAGTTTAAGGGACAAATGTTTTCCTGAGAAAAACAAACCAGGTGAAATTGCCAAATACATGGAAACAGTGAAATTACTAGACTACACTGAAAACCCTCTTTATCAAAATTTACGCGATATTCTTTTGCAAGGATTAAAAGCTATAGGAAGTAAGGATGATGGCAAATTGGACCTCAGTGTTGTGGAGAATGGAAATTTGAAAGCAAAAACAGTAACAAAGCGAAAGAAAGTAACTGAAGAAAGCAAGGAATCTGGTGTTGAAGATATGGAATGCTTAAGTACACAGATAGAGGAGCCCACACAGACCCACCCATTCAAGAACCAGAAAGAGAGCCCAGAAGTAATTCAGATGCTGTGAACCAGCTTTTCTTTTCTTTGTTTTCTTTTGACTTTTTTCTTCTTTTCTATTTGAAGTGTTTTGTTTTCATGTGAGTCTTGTGAGGTGGAAGTAATAATTAAATACCCATGTGTTCAGAAAATATAAACTTTTTTTTTTTTTTTTTTTTTTTTTTTTTTTTTTTTAATAAAGACGGAGTCTCACCATGTTGGTCAGGCTGGTCTTGAACTCCCGACCTCAGGTGATCCACCCGCCTTGGCCTCCAAAGTGCTTGGATTACAGCCGTGAGCCACCATGCCCGGCCAAATATAAACTTTTTAATAAAAATAAATATTTTGTACAATTAAAAAAAAGAAGTAGAATTAATCCATCGCTATCAAAACAAGAATAAATATAGGAAGAATCAATATTTTATATTAAAAATATATCAATTATCCTGAAACTATATCTAAGATTCAATATACATGGATTAGACTAGAACCAAAAAGTAAGGTTCCACTCTATTGCCCAGGATAGAGTGCAGTGGTACAATCTTGGCTCACTGCAGCGTTGAGCAATCCACCTCAGCCTCCCAAGTAGCTGGGACTACAGGCACACACTACCATACTCAGCTAATTTCCTTTTAATTTTTTGTAGAGATGGGGTCTCACTGTGTTTTTCAGGCTGGTTTTGAACTCCTGGGCTCAAGCAATCTGCCTGTCCTAGCCTCCCAAAGTGCTTGGATTACAGGTATGAGCCACTAGGCCTGGTCTTAGGCTAATTATTTATTTGTTATTATGATTAAAATTTTTTGAGATCGAGTCTCTGTCACCCAGGCTGGAGTGCAGTGGCACAATATCAGCTAACCGAAACCTCCGCTAATTTTTGTATTCATAGTAGAGACAGGGTTTTACTATGTTGGCCAAGCTGCTCTCAAGCTCCTGACCTCAAATGATTTGCCAACCTCGGCCTCCCAAAGTGCTGGGATTATACGCGTGAGCTACCATGCCTAATTAAAAAAAAAAATTGTAGAGATGAGATCTTGCTATGTTGCCAAGTCTGGTCTCTTAACTTCTGCTAACTTCTGGCCTCAGGGGATCCTCCCACTTTAGCCTCTAGAGTAGCTGGGACTATATGTAGAAGCCACCCACCTTTGCATTTCCCTAATGATTAAATGATTAGTGAGAATGATGTCCTTTTTGTTGTTGTTGTTTTTAGGATTCCACTCTGGGGCCAGGCATGGTGGCTCACACCTGTAATTCCAGCACTTTGGGAGGCCAAGGCAGGTAGATCACAAGGTCAGGAGTTTGAGACCAGCCTGGCCAATATGGTGAAATCCTGTCTCTACTAAAAATACAAAAATTAGCCAGGCGTGGTGGCACTTGCCTGTAGTCCCAGCTACTAGGGAGGTTGAAGCAGGAGAATCACCTGAATCCAGGAGGCAGAGGTTGCAGTGAGCTGAGATGGTGCCACTGCACTCCAGCCTGGGCGACAGAGCAAGACTCCATCTCAAAAAAAAAAAAAAAAGGGTTCCACTCTGTCACCCAGGCTAGAGTGCAGTGGTGTGATCTCCGCTCACTGCAGCCTCAAGCAATCCAACTCAGCCTTCTGAGTAGCTGGGACTACAGTTGCATGCCACCATGCCCAGCTAATTTTTGTATTTTTTTATTTGTAGAGATGGGTTTTGCCATGTTGCCCAGCCTGGTCCCAAAACCATGGGCTCAAGTAGTCTGCCCACTTGAGCCTCCCAAAGTGGTGGGATTACAGGTGTGAGCCACTGCGCCTGGCTTGCTGAGCATCTTCTCTGTGCTCATGGGTCATTTGTATATCTTCTTTGGAGATAAGCGGTTTTTGTTGTTATTTAAGACGGTCTAACTCTGTCACCTAGGCTGGAGTGCAGTGGTGTGATCTTGGCTCACTGCAACCTCCATCTCCCAGGTTCAACTAACCCTCCCATCTCAGCCTCCCAAGTAGCTGGGACTACAGGCACATGATACTATACCCAGCTAATTTTCATATTTTTTGTAGAGACGGGTCTCGCTTTGTTGCCCAGGTTGATCTCAAATTCTTGGGCTCAAGTGACCTGCCCGTCTCAGCCTCCCAAAGTGCTGGGATTTCAAGCGTGAGCTGGAGATATGTCTATTCAAGTCTTTTGCCCCCTTTTGGAACCTCTTTTGGAGTGCTTCCTCTAGGTCTTGATTTATTTGCTGCTGGACATAGTGGCTCACACCTGTAATCCCAGCAGTTTAGGAGGCTGAATTGGGAGCATCAGTTGAAGCCAGGAGTTTCAGATCAGCCTGGGACAACATAGTGAGTCTCAACAAATAAAAAATTAGTTGGGTATGGTGGCATGTGGCTGTCATCTCAGCTACTCGGGAAACTGAGGAGGGAGGACTGCTTGAGTCTGGGAGGTTAAGGCTGCAATGAGCCATGATTGTACCACTGCACTCCAGCCTGGGTGACAGAGACCCTATCTAAAAAAAAAAAAAAGACATTTGTCAGATCTGGAAGTCATCTCTCCACATACTTGTGGCCAGGGCTCCCCCTCATTTTTTTTTTTTTTTTTTTTTTTTTGCCTTTTTCACTGCTGAGCATAATTGAATCTCTCATTCTCTCCCTTCAGATCTAATTACTATGCTAGCTTCTATTTTCCCAGCTATTCTACCCTTTCACTTCCAGAAGAAGCTTTTTTTTTTTTTTTTTTTTTTTTTTTTTTTTTTTTTTTTTTTTTTTTTTTTTTTTTTTTGGGTTTTTGGGGAGGGGTTTTTGTTGTGGACGTGTGCACAACACAGAGCGCCCAAA
>CAUYQU010029216.1:0-103628 GCA_963574635.1 Cheracebus regulus
ATAACATTTACTATTTTACCCGTTTTTAAGTGTACAGTTCAGTGGCATTAAGTACATTTACACTGTTGTATAACTCTCACCACTATTTATCACCAGGACGTTTTCATCATCTCAAATGGAAACTCTGTACCCATTAAACAACCCTAGACCCTGGCAACCACCATTTTACTTTCTGTTTCTATAAATTTGACTGTTCTAGGTAGCTTGTAAAAGTGGAATCACGCAATATTTCTTCTTTTGTGTCTAACTTATTTCACTTAGCAAATGTCTTCATCCATGTTGTAGTGCATGGCAATTTCACTCTGAATAAGAAAGGCTTTCCAGATACATAATATTCCATTGTACGTATACAGTACATTTTGTTCATCCATTCATCCAGCAATGGACATGTGAGTTGTTTCTACCTTGATAATTGCAAATAATGTTGCTGTAAACAGAGGTGTACACAAATCTATTTTGAGTCTCTGCTTTTAATTCTTTTGGGTATATGCACAGAAAGAGAATTGCTGGATCATATGGTAGTTTTATGTTTAATTTTTTAAGGAGCTGTTTTTTTACATATTATTTTCCATAGCAATGCATGATTCTACATTCCCACAAGCACTGCACAAGGGTTCCGATTTCTCCATATCCTCACCAATACCTGATGCTCTCTGTTTTTTGATACAGCCATATTAATGAGTGTGAAGTGGCCTGAAAGAATGTTTGCACTTGTTCTCTCAGAGAACAGTGCAGTATTTTCCATAATAGCATAAAACAGGAATACAATCCAAATGTCCATCAAGAACATTTAATTATAGTATATTAATCACATTCATACAATGGAATACCATATACATGGCAGTTAAAAAATAGATTTTGGCAGGACAAAACAGGAATGAATCTCAAGAATAGAACTGGGTGAAAGTTGTAACATAAAATATGACATAGTTTGATTCCATATATACAAGGTTCAAAAACACAAAACTAGACAATTTATTGCTTAAAGATACATATGTCTGCTAAAACTACTTGAAAAAAAAAACAAAAGAATGATAATAAACAAAAAACAATCAGAATAACTTTTACCTCTGAGGAGAACAGGGAGAAGATTTTTAAAGATTTTAACTTCTTAAACTTTTTAAAAAAGAAAATTTCCACTTTTTCTTAAAGTGAATGGTAGGTACATGGATATTTGCTGTACTGTTTTTCTTTACTCCCTACATATCTGCTATAAATGTTCTTTTATACCCATTCAATATTTACTAAGAAACATGTTTAATTTTAAAAAACCTTTAAGCTTTAAAAAGACACAGTGGGCAATAAGAATTTGTCCTATGACTCCTGAGAAAAGGGACATCCTAAATGGAACTACTGAATCCAACCATGTGGTTAGAATACATCAGAAATTATTCTGTTTCAACTTAAGATTCTATAAATTTATTCCTACAACAAATAACTAGTGGGTTTGTTCTCTGGGCTAGGTATTCATTTAGATGCTAGGGGTACAGTAGTGAGCAAAACAGATAAATAGTCCTGCTCTTGTGAATGCACCCAATAATACATTTGACAATTCAAATCTCCTCTCTCTGTGTGTCTCTCTCTTACATCACTGACCTAGTATTTGAAATCTGATGTAACTAATTAACAGATTAACTATTAGGTACCCTTGTGAATGACACTCTAAACACACATATCCTATCCCAGAAAGAGAAAGGTCAGAAAAACCTTTTAGGATAGCTAAAATATATTCATACAAATAGCTGGGTTCTCAACAGAATTTCCGGTCACCTCAATTCCCCTTTATCAAAAGCCATGTGTTTACTTTTTTAAGGATTGGAATCTGCATGCCAATGGCTCTGATCTACCATTCTGATGAAGGAAATTATTTCAAGAAAACAAAGTCTGGTTTTCATCTGGGTTTATTACATTTTTTACAGCTACTTAGTCTCAAATTTTGGAGAAGATAATCCATTTTTTTTTCTTCTCTGAGTACATTCTTTTTTTTTTTTTTTGATATGGAGTCTTGCTCTGTTGCCCAGGCTGGAGTGCAATGGCGCACTCCTGGCTCACCGCAATCTCCACCTCCCGAGTTCAAGCAATTCTCCTGCCTCAGCCTCCCAAGTAGCTAGGATTACAGGTGTGTGCCACAATGCCTGGCTAATTTTTGTATTTTTTAAGTAGAGATGGGGTTGCACCATGTTGGTCAAGCTGGTCTTGAACCCCTGACCTCATTATCTGCCCGCCTCAGCCTCCCAAAGTGTTGGGATTACAGGCATGAGCCGCCATGCCCAGCTTCTGTGTACATTCTTTAAGAGCATATTCAGCTAGTTCACTTCAGCATGAGGGAGACACTTGCTGAGAAATCCTGTTCTGGCATAACAAGTCTTAGAAGTGGGTTAGCATGCTTGCTTACTAAAATCCAGGGTGTGGTTCTGTGCACTAGACACCTGCATGATATAAAGTCATAAAGGAGAGGAGAATGAAGATGAAAATGAAAGGTGCTGCACTTTCAAGATGGGTCTATTTAACAACTCTATGGTCATTTAGTCTTTTTCCTTGGTCTTTTGTTACTATTGGTATAAAAAGACAAGGAAGACACGGTGTTTCTTCCTGTTCTTCACCTCTCTAGCCTTATTAATATTTTTAAATTCAGTCAATTTCAACTCAAAACTTTCTACCAGTGGGGGAGGGGAAAAAGGGAAAAGATTTGTGGTTGCATGTTTAAGAAAGAAGCTGAATTCATCACAGTGACAGGGGAGAGTGTTGGCAGAGATCTGAGCTATTTATTCTTTTAGGAAAATCCTATAAAGAATGACACAAGGAAGCCTCTATCTGCAGTCTTGTTCATCACACTGGTGAAGAGTCCGATAACAGATGTATGCAGTAGCGTGATTTAGTGCCAGGAGCTGGCCCCTGATGTGTATTAATACAGCGGCAAAGCGGAACGCACCTCTCTTCATCACTCATTCCTATAAAAGAGGTGGAATCCGAGATGGCCCGATGTTAGGCAGAGCAAGCCCATTTGTTCTACTGACTGATGGCACAGGCTCAGGCTATGTCCTTCACCTCCATGGGGCACTCAGGTTGTAGGCAGAAAAAAAAAGAAAATGCTCAGTGAAGCAGGGCTTAGTCAACAAGTGAGAGGAGAGGAGCTGGGCTCAGGAGGGGAAATGTGTAATGCTCAAGTCTTGTTTAATGCCCACCCCATACACACATACATTTCCCAACCTGAATATGAAATAAGGATTTAAAATTTTTCCCAATGGTTCATCTCTTATAAATAATTAAAAGCTAAAAGTAGAAGCAACATATTAGGGAGAAAAAAAAGAACAAAAAGATAGAAGAGGGGTGGTTTTCTTTTAATGCTTCCAATGCTACAGACTGAATGAGGATCTGAGTTTTGATGCGGGCTTATAGTTTGGACCCAAGCCTGTTGTATAAAAAGAAGAACACCTGCAGTGTTCGTGAGGACAGCTCTAGAGTCACAGGGAAACTGGGCTGATCTTGGCTCTGCAATTTAACAACCATGTGGCCTTAGGGAAGTGATTTAAGCCTTGGTTTTCCCATGTGTAAATTGGGAATAAAAACAGCATCTACCTTATAAGGCTGTTGCCAAGATTAGGTGAAATAATGTTTGCAAAGTGTTCAGCTCTGGGACTGGCCACTGAGCTGGCACTAAAAAAAAAAAAAATGTACCACAATCATCAGACCTGTGATGAAGATTGTCCAGTATGAACCACCATCAAGCAGACACCCAAACGGAAGCTCAAGGAGGACAATTTCAGAGTTCACCAAAACTTACTAAGTCAAAGCAGAGGACAGGGCTCCCTCCCCATCTGTCTGCGGTTTACTCTCTATTCAGCCTTCAACTGCTCTGATCTATGTAATAGGTAGTATTTTCTACTAAAGAAAATAAAATATTTGATGATATATTCAATATCCAGTTTTGTCACTGATATATTAATAAATACACGACTATCCGCTTTTGTTCATTGAAGGATAACATATACACAGTGAAGGACATCAATCCTAAGTGTACAGCTCCAGACTCCACATACCTAAGCAGCCATACACCCCCACCAAGTTCATCATATGGCACACTGCCAACAGCCCAGAGGGCTTCTTTGTGCCCTCTCTTGGTTACTACCCCCGACCAAAGAGAACCACTATTTTGACTTCTACCAATTAGTGTTAGTTTTGTTTAAAAAAAAAAAAAACTGAAAAGTTTTAACCTAAAAAATTGTTAATTAGGAATGTCATGACCAGTAAAATATCAGCATTCTACTTATACATAAAAGCAGTAAGAATGTACTGTACTGCCTGCAAAAGAAGAAAGTAAATAACCCTATGTGACTGCTTGACTGCTGAGTGAACTGCCACCTCACCTGGACTTTCATTAACATGGACCTAATTTCCTGTCTGTGATAGAACAAAAGCTCAGATGACTAGAGATTGCTGATAGCGGAATATAGGGTTTCAAACTCTAGAAAGCCACATAACAGTGAAAAAGCGTAAACTTCAGAGTCAGCAAGAACTAGGCTAATTATTTCTTATAGTCTCAGTTTTCCCATGTAAAATGGGAATTAAATGACCTACACTATCACGAAGATTACATGAAAAGGTATACAAAACACATAATTTAGTGCCTGACATATGGTACATGCTCAGTAAATGATAACTGCATGTAATCACCTGCACTGGGGCTAGACAAAGATGCTGTGGCCACTGGTTTCCGCTTCCTCTTGATGTCACGTGAACATGGTGGTCCCCAATGTACATTTGCCTGTCTGCAGATATAAGAAGAGAAAAAATGGTTTGAACTTTTTAATTCTTATTTTAAGACATGACGTGTAGCCCAGATTAAATCCTTGAACCATTACAGACATAAACAAAATAGGCACCATCTTTTGCTATTAAGTATTGGGACAATATTATTCAGAATTAATAATAACTCAATCTTTATCCACAATACAAACCCATTCTAAACTTTTTACCTAATTTTAGTGTAGTAGACATTCAAGATTAATTTCAATAAATATGTGTTTCATTATATGCTTATTTTCATACAATTACTTTTCATGAAAACTATAACCACAATTGTTCTAAACTCACTAATGAAATACTTACTCCCAAGAGGTACTACATTGAAAAGTTTAATGCTGCATGAACGCAGATATTTGCATAGAATTTTAATAGGAAGTTTAACCTCTTGCCATATAAATCTGAATTTTTAATACTGTCTATATCACAAGTTAAGTAAATTTGGTTTCTGTGACTTTTAAAAATATTAATTATGTTTTTTATTTTACAGGCAAAAAAAGAAAATAAAAATATTAATTATATGACAAGAATATGTTCCCTCATCTGAATATTCAGCTTATTTTAAAAGCAAAGGATTCTGTAAAAGACAATGGGCTTAACACTGAAATAGCTGGTATGGTATTTTAGTTCACCACTGTTCCCTAAGAATGCATTGTACTGTTCGTAAAACAAGAAATAACTAAAAATCTGTACATATGTTAAGATTTTGTCCCTCTCAAACTAGACAGATACTTCCCCTGATTAAAGACCAAAATGAGTCTCACCTTTACACAAAGCTTTCCTTGAACATTTGGACCCCATCTACCATGAAGCAATGTTTAACTGGTGTGCATATATCTTGCTTCTCTAATGAAACAAGAAGGCTCAACCTCTTTGAGATTAAGAACAGGGATCTTGAGAACAGAAACTTTATTTACACTTCTTTGATAATTTTCTGATGATCAATGATCTACCAACCCTAGCTCAAGGTATACCAGTGATCCTCATTAGCTGTTGATTAGAAATGCTATAAACGAATAAAACTTCTAAAAATCAAATGGTCAACTGAACACTTAAAAGTGGTTAAAATAGTAAATTTTATATGATATACATTTTACCACAATTCTAAAAAAACTAGTCAAAGTAAATAACATATAAAATTATACCAGATAAACTCCTAATCAGTAGTCCCATCTGAGGATCAAGACTCTTAGCAGTCTGAAAACTGGAACCTCAGAGAAACCTTTTGAAAACCTGGTTAGCTAGGCAACAAGACAGCTGTTGAATGGACAAATTTTTTGACTTAGAAAGTCCCCAAAATGATAACTTCCACAGTTGAAAAAGGTGCGTGCATGTGCCCACGCGCGCACACACACACACACACACACACACATTCTTTCACTTCTCTAAACAGCAAAAGCTTAAGAGTCCATTCAATTTATAAACAG
The DNA here is from genome assembly GCA_963574635.1 of Cheracebus regulus. Classification (NCBI taxonomy): domain Eukaryota; kingdom Metazoa; phylum Chordata; class Mammalia; order Primates; family Pitheciidae; genus Cheracebus; species Cheracebus regulus. The sequence continues at coordinate 6,231 of CAUYQU010029216.1, forward strand.
GAAAATATAAGAATTTGACTAAAATCCTAAGAAACTTTTTAGGAATGGAAAAATGTTACAGGCTGAGATTTACAATACAAAGCCAGTGGTTTGGAAAATTCCATCCAAAGCACCTCTTATTGATCACTCTGTCATGTACAGAAAATTAAGTCAAATATCTCATGAATAATTAATTCTGAAAGCCCAAACAGTTAATTCTAAATAGCTAATTATGAATGTGTAAAGTAGGGAAAACATTTCGTTTTTCATACCTTGCATAAATCCTGGGAATAAGTCTAAGCAGCATGCTGATTTAATAATAAATTAACATCGATGACAACATCAAAGGTAGACAGGACTTGATTCTGAAGGGAGTGGTGGCAATTCCCTTTGAAGTCCAGACACAAACAGAAAATAAAGTGACACTACAAGATTGTGTTCCTCCTCAAAACACAGAAATGTAGAACACATAGAGCATCCATCTTTTACACAAACATGGGACTTGAGACCCAAACTGAGACTGTCCAAGCACTCTGATCTCACTCAATTATCCTGATCCTCAGGCATGATTCAGAAGGAGAAACAAAGTCAAACAAAGGCCACAGTGTAAAGTCATGCTTCTTTCCTCTTTATCTGAAGCTCATTAAAGAAACCTCCAAAACTTTACAGAAAAAATGTTAACACCACTGCTTCCAGCTAAACCATGTTACTGTTAGACATCCGGATGGCGGCGCTCTACAGCAATGGTGAGGGGAGGACAGGAAGAGAAAGAGGCACAGAGAGTATCTGGGGTTCTTTCTCATAATGCTCTTTTCCTTGATCTGGATGCTTGTACTCTTCCCTGTATGTTTATCCTTCAATAAAAAGTTAATTAAAAACACTGCTTCTTCAAGATCACAGTTTACAATATGCTGCGTTTCATGAGACAGATGCAAAATGAGAAGCATAAGTATTCAAGAAATATACTAAGATATTATTTCTTGGAGCATCAACTTGAGCTGAACTACACAAATACTGCCTTTTATTTGTCCCTCATCCAACATTTTCACCATTTTGCATGTCTGATATATGTCAGTAACATGGGTAAAGGCTCATATTATCAACTCTTTTATGGATCTAGTCAGTACTACTTATCTCACACTTTCAAGGAATGATAGTGTCATTTTGGAATTTTTTTAAAAAACCGTTTAAGCACTACAATGTTTAAGTTTTTAAGAATTTTTAATGGAAACACTTGTTTACTTTAGCAAACAGAATAAGTATTACTTACCTATTATTATGCACACAGGATATTATACTGCAATGTCTTAGGGTGCTACTGTGGGTTCAATGGCTCAGGTGGTCCTTCCTCATCTAGGCAATATTATTAAGCCTTCAAGTCAATTGTCTCTACATTAAGTGACCCTTGACTGCTATGCCTCCAGCATATTACTTCTCTCTGCAGTAAATGGCCTACTTCTACCATCCCATTCCTACTTCCAACTGTTGTCTTGAATATCCTAAATCCTTCAGATTTTGTAAATCCCTCTGGTTATAACTTAGGAAAGAGCTAAAGATTTTCTAAGGAAATCAAGTAATGAAGCTTGTCAATTATTTTATTGTAAAAGTATGTACTTTTGTGAACTATTTCCTTTCTCCTAAGCAGTTTTGCTGCTTCTTTCATTGTTCACTAAATTTTTACTGAGCACCTACTCTGTGCCAAGCACTACACTAAACTGAAGGGATACAGAGATAAACAGGAGACAAATCTCTACCTTGATGGATCTTGTAGCCAAGTCCTGTCTGCAGCTGCATAGCTTTTCAGGTTACAGAATATGGATAACAAAGAAACTAAGGTATCAATAAACAGAAGGTATATTCGTTTTTTAAAACTCAATTTAAATAATCCTTCCCTTTTAAAATATTTCTCTTAAGACCCATTTTGAGGTTGGAGAGCTATTTCATAGGAGGCAGAATAACATCATATCTTAGCTGTCAGTATATAAGGACATTTTTCTCTATGCCCCTTCCTAGACAAGATTTGGGGAGGGAAGAAGAGAAACAATCAAACTGTTATAAAAAGACAGTAAGACATTTTGCTTCTTTCTTGATTTTAAGTGAACATTAGTACTGCTAGAGTTTACAGCTTGTGAAGATCTATTTTTCTATGTGAAGGCCTCATCTGCTTGGAAAGAACCCAAGAGGACAAAGAACGAAGAGGACCCAGAACAAGCCTGCTACACAATGGAATACTATTCAGCCATTTAAAAAAAGAGTAAGTCCTGTCATTCACAGCAACAGGGATGGAACTAGAGGATATTAGGTTAAGTGAAAACAAGCCAGGAACAGAAAGTTAAACACCATGAGTTCTCACTCATAAGTGGAAGCTTAAAACAGTTGATCTCATAGAAGTAAAAAGTAGGAGAGAGGATACTACAGGCTGGGGTAAGGGAAGGGAGGGATAGAGAAGGATTAAAAGATATAAACTTACAGCTAGATAGGAGGAATAAATTCTAGCATTCTATACTACTGTAAGGTGACTACAGTTAACAATTACATATTACACGGTTTCAAATAGCTAGAAAGAGGATACTGAATGCTCACAACAAAAAGAAATGATACATGTTTGAGCAGATGGATATGCTAATGACCCTGATTTGGTCACCACATATTATAGGTACTGAAATGCCACTGTGTACCCCATAAATATGTATAAGCATTATGTGTCAATTTTTTAAAATAAAATAAAACTTTAAAAAGAAGAAGAAAAAAGAACAAGCCTGGGGAAAATAAGAAGGAAGTGGGTGCTTAGAGCAAGAGGATTTAGAGGCAGGAAATGGAAGCTGCCATGCAGCATGGCACATCCAGAATATTGGGACAGCTCTGTTCAGGAGTAGAGAATCTTACCTGTGGGGTTGGCAGGGCTGCTTGTATTATTTTGGGAAACCTTAGCATGTGGGTAAGGCAACTGCTACAGCTCTGCTTCCTATTGAAGAGGCAGTTCTAGGTTTTTGTTTATCCCCAAATAATTCCAGATCATCAATTGCAGACATAAAAAAATTAAAGAAGGGAAGGAAAAATAAAGGGGTTGACTACCTCCTCAACCTCATTTTCATTTTGGGGTACTTAACCACTTGGCTCTTTTTCTTTTTAATATGTTATTTATTTAATGTGTGTGATTTTACTTTGAAAGCATCACTGTTTACTCTCCAAATGGAAACTAAAAAAGTGACAAAAGCACAAATGCGGTAACAAAAAGGAGAGATAAAAGAGCTTCTCTTTCTCACCAACGCAGAGACCTCCCTACAAGTAGAAAGGGTAGAAGATTACCCAGATATTTCAGAACTCTTTTTCAAGAGTAGTATATGGTTGTTCTTGGGTTGCAAACCATGTAATATGTTAGGGGAAGTGATCTTTCAATTAGGCAGAGTGTACAAAAGGCTAAGTACAAGTTAAAGTCTCCACCAAGTTAAAACTTCATTCTCAACTAGAGTGGCAAATGGTTATCAGAATTATATAAGGAGCTTTTACAAAATACGCATATCCCTATCAAGATCCTCATTTAGTAGCCTGGGCAGGAGTGGGAGCAGAATCAGTAACAAATATATTTTGAAATTTTTCCCTGGGTAATTCTGACAAGCACCTACCTACTTTGAAAATTACTGAATTGAAAAACCTACCAAATTCCCAGAGCCAGCCTAGTCAATAATAGAGATCTAACTATTCAACCTAAAGAATAATAGAATGATTAAATGAATACAAATTTAGATAAAAATACTGCTCCTCATATATATGCAATTAGAGAAAAGATAGGCCACACTTTCTCAGTTTCATCTAATCAGGGACTCAGGGACAATTTTCACTCAGGCCAGTGAAACCTGGGGCATGTGCTTCTTTCACAGTATAAGCGTGGGATCAGTACTTCCCCTAAGAGGGCCATAGTTTCCCCAATTTGGTGGCATTTGCCAGGGCAAAGTTGGAAGAATGAGCACTAAAAGCAAAAAATACACTCTTTTTTTAAAAAAATTCTTACCTCAGAAAAAGTCACAAAATTCTTATCACAAGTGTGAAGGTGAAGATTAACAATTAATGGAAAGAGGATTTTTTCTATCCACGCGCAAACACATTTCTATTTTCTGTTTTACTGCAGGTAATTGAAAGATCAGGTGAGTTGTTAAAACTGCAGTGTTACTTAGGAAACTGGGCAGATCACTATGTCCTTGGGGCAGGAATGTACTTTTAGGGAAAAAAAAAAATACTTTGAGAAATACATGCATGTTTAATAGAACCAATGTTGGCCAAATAAATAAATAAATAAATAACTGAAGTGACTGCTTTAGATTTGGAAAAAAGATGTTTAGGGTCACTCCTAAGGAGAGAAAACAGTCTGTCTGCAAATGGCAAACTAGTTTAAGGAATAGTTCACCTTCAAAAATCACTCATTTTTAAAGTCAATGAAAAGTTCATTTTTTTATATGGAATAAAAATCCTTTAAAAACTGGGTATAGAAGGAACACACTTCAACATAATAAAAGCCATATATGACAGGCCCACGGCTAGTATCATACTGAATGGGAAAAAACTGAAAGCCTCTCTTCTAAGATCTGGAACATGATAAGGATGCCCACCTTCACCACTGTTATTCAATTTAGGCCTGGAAGTCCTAGCTAGAGTAATCAGACAAGAGAAAGAAATAAAGGGCATCCAAACTGAAAGGAAGAAGTCAAAGTATCCTTGTTTGGAGATCATATGAACTTATATTTGGAAAAACCTAAAGTGTCTACTGCAAAACTATTAGAACTGATAAACAAGTTCAGTAAAGTTGCAAGATACAAAATCAACACACAAAAATCAGCAGCATTTCTATATGTCAAGAGGAAACAATCTGAAAAAGAAATTTAAAAAATTAACCCCATTTATAGTAGTCACAAATAAAATTAAATACCTAGGAATTAAAGTAAAAGATCTCTATAATGAAAAGTATAAAATACGGATAAAAGAAATTGAAGACACCAAAAAAAAAAAAAGGAAAGATATTCCATGTCCATGGATTAAAAGAGTCAATATTGTTAAAATGTCTATACTACCCAAACCAATCTACAGATTCAATGCAATCCCTATCAAAATACCAATGACATCCTTCACAGAAATAACAAAAAAAAAAGAGACCCAGAATAGCCAAAGCTATCCTAAACAAATAGAACAAAATGGGAGGGATCACATTACCTAGCTTCAAATTATACTAGAGAGCAATAGTAACCAAAATAGCATTGTACTGTCATAAAAATAGACACACAAACCAATGGAACAGAATAGAGAACCCAGAAACAAATCCATACCTGTAGAGTGAACTCATTTTCAGCAAAGGTGCCAAGAACATACTCTGGGGAAAAGACAGTCTCTTCAATAAATGTTGCAGGGAAAACTGGATATCCATATGCAGAAGAATAAAACTAGACCCCTATCTCTCGCCATATAAAAAAATCAAATCAAAGTAGATTAAAGACTTAAATCTGAAATCTCAAACTATAAAACTACTACAAGAAAGCATTCGGAAAAATCTCCAGGACATTGGTTTGAGCAAAAATTTCTTAAGTAATACCGCACAATCACAGCAACCAAGGCAAAAATGGATAAATGGGATCTCATCAAGCTAAAAACCTTCTGCACAGCAAAGGAAACAATCAACAAAGTGAAGAGATAACCCACAGAAAAGGAGAAAGTATCTGCAAACTACCCATCTGACAAAGCGTCAATAATTAAAATATATAAGGAGTTCAAACTCTATAGAAAAAAAAAATCTAATAATCCAATCAAAAAATATGCAAAAGATTTGAACAGATTATTTCTCAAAAGAAGACATGCTGCTCAACATCACTGATCATCAGAGAAATGCAAATCAAAGCTACAATCAGATACCATCTCATCCCAGTTAAAATGGCTTATATCCAAAATAAAGCTAATAATGCTGGAGAGGATGTGGTGAAAAGGTAACCCTCATACACTGTTAGTGGGAATGTAAATCAGTACAACCACTATGGAGAACAGTTAGGAGGGTCCTCAAAAAACTAAAAATAGAGCTACGATATCATCCAGCAATCTCACTACTGGGTAAATATCCAAAAGAAAGGAAATCAATCTATCAAAGAGATATCTGCACTCCCATGTTTGCTGCAGCCCTGTTCACAATAGCCAAAATTTGGAAGCAACCTAAGTATCCATCGGCTGATCAATGGATACAGAAAATGTGGTGCATATACACAATGCAGTACTATTCAGCCAAAAAAAGAATGAGATCCTGCTACCTGCAACAACATGGATGGAAATTAAGATAATTATATTAAGTAAAACAAACCAGGCACAGAAAGACAAAAAACACATGTTCTCACTTATTTGTGGGATCTAAAAATCAGAACAATTGAACTAATGGAGATAGAGAGTAGAAGGATGGTTACCAGATGCTGGGAAGGGTAGTGCCAGTAGAGGGGAATAGGGATGGCTAACATGTATGAAAAAAAGGAAAGAATGAATAAGATCTACTATTTGATAGCACAACAGGGTAGCTCTAGTCAACAATAATCTAACTGTACATTTTAAAACAAAAAAGTAAAACTGGTTTGTTTGTAACACAAAGGATAAATGCTTGAGGGGATGGATACCCCATTCTCCATGACGTGATTATTATGCATTGCATCCCTATATCAAAATATCTCATGCACACCATAAATATATACACCTACTATGTACCCACAAAAATTAAAAATTAAAAAGTTAATAAAATTTAATGTAAAAGGGTATTTGTGCTCTATACTTTAACACAAACAAGCAACACCAGGAAAAAATTTGATGTCTCTAGGGACCAAAGGTCATATATATCATATATTCCAATTATTCTCCTTAATTACTAATCTATTCACTTCAATTATTTTTAACAAAAATTTATGGATGTCTACCCTGTGTAAAATACCATGCTGGATGTGCAGAGGGACATACAAGATGACTGAGCTGAGGTCCTGTGCCCAGGAGCTCACAACATAGTAGGAAGGCCAGTTCCTAAAGAAAGAATTAATATTCCGAGACACTGAGCTGTAATAGAGAACAAGTAAAGTGCTAGGGTAAAAAGAGAAAAAGGAGGATTAAATCTAGGGATTTAATCCCTAGATTAAATGTGAGACTCCTTTCTCACATGCGATTTTACCTTTAGGGTTTACTGACACTTATTAAACAGTCAGGAGGGGAAATATTTTCACAGACTTGCACCTGGGAAAAGATCTAGGCCTATGGCACTAGGGCAGCCAGGAAGAAAAAAACCACTTCACAATTATCATAGGAAACAGAGGAGGCTTATCTAACAGGAAGCAATCTTAGCAATTCCACTAATGGTTTTCACTTAAACCTAACCCTCAGTAGTCTGTGACAAACTGCTCACTGGCATCTGAAAATTCTCCCTAATCTAAGTCCCTTAGCTGGTCTATCGTAGGCATATCATGAAGCTGTTTCATGTCACCCATAAGAGCCGAATCATTTCACATCAGTTGGAAAGATGAGTATTTTACAATGGAAAAATAGAGAGAAAAAATGCTTTCAACATTCCACTTAGGCAGTAAGATGCCAGCCAGCTGAGAGCTACTGTCAATGAGACCCTCCAACAGAGGACAAAAGATTCGAGAACTGTGTACTATACAATGGGCCGCTCCAATAGGCTCAGGTAGCCTGATAGACAATAGTACAACAGAAACAATGCTTCACCCATGGCCGAAACTGAGGCACTGAAGGGGTGAGAAAGCACCACTGTACTTCACAGCACCCTCAACAGATACAGGACTAATAAAAGGTTCTTTCCCCCAAGCCCTGAGGTAAAACCTCAGGCTGTTTATTATGGCTCCAAAGGTCAAAATTAATAGCATGAAGTGAGTCTTCTTCTTGCTCTTTGAAACTCCTTGTCAAGTGGCACAGCCAGCTGGGCACACAACTCTGATATGCAGATCATAACGTTTGTGAACAGATAAAATGAATTACAAATGAGCTCAGCCTATCCTATTTCAACTCTCTAATGGGCAGGAAGGTCTCTCTCTCTCTTTTTTTATTTTAACCCCAACACTGTCCAAATACCTCCTCTTATAGTTCATTTGAGGCCATTTAAGCACCTCAAGAATCTGTATTCATCTAATTAGCAAATGACTCTGGAAGCCAACTCAGTTTTTAAAATTACAATTATCCTAAGGACAGGGTAGGGCAGTCATTACATAACAAAAATGATATTGGTTACCAAGATGCTAAATATTTACATATATTATTTCATTTTGATCCCCACTCATCCAATTTAAAAAGTATTGATATTTCCATTTGAAAGATGTAGAAACTGAGGTATGGGAAGATTAAGTCGTTTGCCTGGATAAAGCCAGGATTCTCACCCAGGTTGTCTGACACTAATATCCACACTCTTAATCTCCTTCTACCTATGCCAATGGACTATAAAGAAAGTAGAAGCTATGAGACTTTTCATTCATTCACTAAGAAACATGTATAATATTTGCACACCAGGCTGATATCTGCCATCCTTACTGCAACTAAAAGTAAGATTTCTCAAAGAAAAAATGGTTTATTTATAAAGGAAGCTGACCTATATGAAAAGAAGATATCTGTGCTTTGCTATTTCAGAGCTTAAAGAAAGAATAAATTTAAATGGTAATGCGTGACCAAATTATCTTCCAAAATAAAGGTCACTAAAAGTTGATCTTTCCTTCTGAGTTGGAGAAAATTAAAGCAATGCCATGAAAAGTTTTTGCACTCAAAAACTGCAACTGGTGACTTATGCATCACACTGATGCAACTGACCTGTATATAGCAACTAATAAATTCTAGCTATCATTTTATTTGATAATAATAGTAAAAAAAACTATCCTTCAAAATCAACAACTCTCTCATTTTGGGAAAAACTGCTTGCAGCACTAGTCTTCTAATTACAAGTGTGTGACTGTGCCCTTAACAATACTACAGCCTCTACCAGAACACCAACCACACCATCTGCTGTTTGAGCAGCAGCAATTCTTAACATCAGTGTCAATTCAAGTATTACAACTGTAACAGCAAATCCCAAAACCAGCAACCAAAACAACCAAACCAAAACAGCTGGTTTATGGATTTCATCTACAAGCCCAACCATCCAACTATCCATACATCCACTTGACAAAACTCTGCCCCCCACCCAGTTATTAAGAACTACATGCTGGGCACTGTGCAAACACTATACTCTTCCTCACCTGCAGTAGGTTCTCCAAAGCTAAGAGAAATACAGAAGTCTACCTATCATAAGGAATAGTGCATACTATAACAAACTACAGAGTTCGTGCCATTTATGAAATGGGAGCCCCTGTTAAGCAAATTACAAAGCACCAGTCACAAAACCTTATGCATTTAGGACAACAGTTCTTAACCCTGGCTGCATATTCATCACTAGGGAGCTTTAAAATAATGCCAATGTCTAGGCCTCACCCCAGACCAATTAAATCAGAATCTCTGGAAGTGGGGCCCAGCATGGATATATTTTCTTAAAGCTTCTCAGGTGATTCCAACATGCAGCCAGGGTTGAAAACCACCAAGTTAACTATTTCCAGAGTGGTATTCCTGAAATCCACAAAATCTATCAGATGGTACAAAGACCACAAAACTCTCCCTCCCATCCACTGCACCTGCCATCTGGGCTATATTAAAATGATACATCAATAAAGTGTCATTTTAAGATTATGGTCCAATTATTTATTTGTTTATAGCAATGAAATACTAAACAAGAAAGGATCTTGAGGTCATGCACCACTCTTACAATGCCTCCCCCACCCCACCCCACCAATTCCGAGAACTAGAGGGGTATATGGTTCTAGCAGGGAGGAAACCGTTGAAAAGCCCTTGCTTTTGCTTGGGAGAATGGAACTGGCAGTGTCCAGGCAAAAAACAGCCTCAGCTCAGTAACCTGACAGGAGGGAATCTTCATAGTTCAGGCATGATTATCAAACTCTTTGTGCTCTTAAAGGAGAGTAATTATAGGCATGTGAAAAAAGGGAAGCACTCCCTAAGGAACTCTTCCTCACATGCTTCCCAAGAGGCAGGAGGGCCATTAAAAATTCCATGATGAAGAGGAAAAACAGCCTGGGAACAGCCAGGAGGCAATACAGCAAATTAATACACAGCCCTCCTCGGGGAAAGCTGTGATAAAACAGGAAACACTTCTCTCTTTGCAAAATAAAATTATACCACTAATGATAACATAGTCGCCACACACACACACGCACCCCATGTTAATGATTCGTGTGAAATTTCCAATGCTGCCCAGATGCTTTGAAAGAAATTTTTCCCTACTACAAATAAAATGTGACAAGAAAAAGATACAATTTCCATTCGAAACAGTTTTTAGTACAGTCATTCACCTGCCTCTTCCCTGCCATTTACACTCCTCCTTGGTGCCCGGCTTTTGCTAAATGATCCGTTCTCTGCAAAGCCTACTGCTTAGTTCTGAATCCAGTCTCATCAGGCTGTCATGCTGGAGCTAGACAGTTCTTCTTCACTAACCCCCTGCTGAGGAGGAAGACCACTATTCCAAAGGGGTAACTGGTGGCCCTGAGAGCTCAGTATGTCATCATTCACATTTTCTAAAAGCTACATAGAAGTCACTTGTGCTGATCATTTCCCATGAAGCAGTAGTTACCAAGCTTTATTGATGTGCACCCTCATGAGTAAAAGATATGAAAAAAACATTAGATAAGTAGTACATATAAATATAATATAAATATGTGCTATTAGATACATATGTATAATTTAAAACAAAAAAATTTTTGAAGGATCAGCTATAAATAAATATAAGTTTAAAAATTTTCTTCCCCTTACCCAAAGAACCTTCATGTATGCAACCCACTTGGTATCTACTGCCTTGGGTATGACGTCTAGAAGTAATACATCAAAGATGATGTATTATTGTCCACATTCTCTCTCCTTTGCTTTTAGTAATGGTCTAAAGCAGTAAGAAATATTACCCTAGAGCTGAGTATACCAGAAGCACAGTTGAGACTTCCTTATGTTTCCAACTTTAGCCACAAACACTGCCAGGCAAGAGAGTGAAGACAATGATATGGATAAGCAGATACATAAAGAAACAAGAAGCTGATGCCTAGTCCAGCCATGGGATAAGGCATTTAAAGGAAATAAGAAACCTGACAAAAGTACGAATACTGATCTCAGCACAGCACAGCTCTAGGTAGCAGAGGTAAAGAGAGAAGGGAAAATAATCCACTTTCAGCATTCTGACATGATATGAAGTTACTCAAATAATTTTCCCAAACAGTATATACACAGACGAAAAGCTGAAGGACTATTTTCCTATGAATTAAAATCTTGTCTTCCATGACAGCTTGAGCACAACCACCTCTAAAAAGATCTCCCTGAGCCTCGATGTTAGGGGTCCTTCCTCTGCGCTTTTTCAAACCTTTATTGTAATTGTCAACTTCCATATCTGACTTCCCCATGAGAATGTAAGTGCCTTGAGGGCAGTATCTAAACAAAGAGGCTGGCTCACAGTAGGGTGCCAGCAAAGGCTGAATTAATGATGAATAAACATCATGCTACTGAAGGAAAGGCCTTACTACTAGTAGTTTATATCATTCTACAATTTTCCACACTTTTTTTTTTAAGAGACAGGATCTCACTCTGTCACCCAGGCTGGAGTGCAGTGGCGTCATCACAGCTCACTGCAGCCTTGACTTCCTGAGCTCAAACAATCCTCCCACCTCAGCCTCCCAAGTAGCTGAGACTACAGGTGTGCATCACCAGACACAACTGATTTTTAAAAAAATTTTTTTGTAAAAAGAAGGTCTCACTATATTATAGTCCAGGCATTCTTAATAACACCATTTGTGATGGTCTCTCTTTTCAAAAGACATTCATACAGAAATACTACTTCTTCAGTAGAAAGATCTGGCAGTAGGTTATGGTGCAAAATTTATTATTATAGCCCATAGAAGTTCTAACTGTATCCATGGAAGAGTAACTTAGTGCAGCCTGCACCCCAAATTTATGAAGATAACCATTTAAGAATTTATTAGGAATAAAAAAGAATGACCAGAACCTTGGAAAGAAATTCTTTGTGCAACCAGAAATAATAAAACTTCTGGGGTCCAGCCTATTAGCTATTCTTTTCTGCATAACAGCCCTGCAGGGGATGCTACTATTAAAACTGTATTTACTTCCCATGTCACCTAAAAGAATTTATATTTGTAAGGAGTCATTCATTTGACTAATATATATTAAATATGCCTAACAAGTCTCAGATAAAGTTTTAGGTATTAAGGAGTTATCAGGGAACAAGACAACATCCCAGTCCTTTGAAGCTTATATTCTAGTGGGAGAGACTGGGGGATAAAGTGTAAACAAAAGAGCAAAAGAAAAACCAAACCCCACTAAAATAAACTAATAAGCAAATTCATTACAGACTGTGATACAGCCATAAAGGAAACAAACAGATAATGAGCAGGAAGTGCTGGAGGTGGCCCCTTAGACAAGACGGTCTGAGTGGTCCTCCTTGAGGAGGTGGCAACTTAGCTGACACAAGCAGCAGCTCAAAGACAGTTTTCCAGGCAAAGGGAAGAAGTGGAAAGGTTCAAAGACAGGAAAGGACTACTGCTATTTTTGAAGAACAAAACAGAGGTCCCTGGTAGCGCTGGATGTCTCCCCGACAGAGGGAGAAAATTATACGGAAGGAGGCTGTACATGTAGGGAGAAGTCAGATTATGCAGGGTTTTGCAGGTCATGGCAAGGAACATTAATAATGTTCTTTGAAGATGGGGCTTTTAGCAGCAGAAATAAAATGAAATATGAACTAGAAGACTCAGGTCAAAGTTAAGTATAAGACTTAATCACATACTAGCCTTGTGACCACAGCAAAGACACTCCACTGCTCTGCCTCAGTTTCTACATCTGTAAAACATCTATTTACCTCAAAGGATTGTTGTCAGGATCAAACTGGATACTGTACACAAACAGACTTTATAATTTGAGGTGTTAACAGAAAGGAATATAGTATCATCCAGAAGAAAATAACAGCTACTAAAAGACAATTACCTGGCAGAGCAGTGTGCTGGTGAACACCTTCGGTGAGAAGCATCGGCAAGAACATCCAGGGAGTAAAGGGGAGACAGAGGATTGAACTGCAGGAATAAATAAGACTATTTTAGTAAGGCTTACATGAAACAGATCTGATCCTAAAGGGTAACTACACTTTGATTACTTTTCTGCTTTGACCAACTCTTCTGTCATATCAAACGCAGACACTGTTCAGTAAAGTCACACATATTTAATAGTGTGCCTGTGAATGTACCAAACCTGATCTAGCACACCTCAAAAAAAAAACACTATTCCTTGTTAAACAACAATTTTTCAAAAACTTTTAATATACAACAGTCACTTAAATGGCAGAAAACAGTATTTTCCAAGTGATATAACAAGAACTTGTGCCTGATGATTATCAACTGTGTATCAGCCCTTGTTTCCAAGAAGATTACCATGAAATTACCTTTTCATTTCTTTATCCTGGCAAATGATTCCAAGAATAACTGGTTGCACAACAGCAGCACATTATAGTGGGAAAAGAACTAGACTAAGAATTAGAACATCTTTTAGTTCCAATCTACCACTAAGATACTAGGTGTTAAAAATCATATAACCTTTGAGCTTTACTATGCTCATCTGTTAAATGAATATATCACTATCTGTCTTACGTATATTTTTTCTTAGAGAAAGAATATCACTTCATCACCCAGGCTGGAGTGCAGTGGCACGATCTTGGCTCACTGCAACCTCCGCCTCCCAGGTTTAAGCAATTCTCCTGCCTCAGCCTCCCAAGTAGCTGGGATTACAGGCACCCATCACCATGGCCGGCTAATTTTTTTTGTTTTTGTTTTTTTAATAGAGACAGGGTTTCTCCATGTTGGCCAGCCTCCTCTCAAATCCCTGACCTCAGGTGATCCACCCGCCTCAGCCTCCCAAAGTGCTGGGATTACAGGTGTGAGCCACCACTCCCCAGCCTGTCTTACCTATTTACAGGGTTATTATGAGGGCTAAATGAAATACTGCTTTCAGATTATAATTTCAGTTTCTCATTTGCAAAACATCTATTTGACTTCAAAAGGTGGCTGTGAGGATCAAATGAGATACCTCACTTTATGTTTGCTAGTTTCTTTGGACTTTTTCCACAACAAATAGTCCTCTCCAAAAAGTTTAGAATTTAATGCCTTCCGACACACAAAGACTGGAATAACCCGGAATGATGACTTCAAACATATTTTATGAGAATACAAACTAAGCAACTGTTCTATCTGCCACAGAGGTTCCAATCTTGGTACCACTAGCTGTATGACTTTGGGCAAATAGTTTGAATCTTATAGATCTCCAGTTCATCATTTGCAAATAACAGATCTGGACCAGGTGACTGCCACAGGTCCCCTTCTGCCTTTAGATCCTCTAATGCAGACATGATTAGTGCTCTAGCTTAACATTTCCCAAATTGCAATCTCTCACATACCATCTTCATGACTTTCCTTATCTGCCTACAACCTGTACTACTGCTTATTATTTTTCCTCATATCAATTATTTTACACAGCCTTGTCCTTACTATATTTCCATGAAATAACAAGTTTGATATAATTACATTTTTTCCTAATGTACACCCTAATACATAACTTAAAAATTATGTGTCCATATGTCACCTAAAATCATCTCATACACATACAACAGTTGTCTTCTACCATTCTAGTTCATTTCAAAACAGCAAATTCATAGTGAAGATTCCAAGTCTAAAATGTGTATCAACTCACTAAGCTACTAAGTCATTAAAAAAAAAAAAAACAGCTGGGCGTAGTCACTCACGCCTATAATCCTAGTACTTTGAGAGGCCAAGGCAGGCAGACTGCCTGAGTTCAGGAGTTCGAAACCAGCCTGGGCAACATGGTGAAACCCCTTCTCTACTAAAATACAAAAAATTAGCCGGGCAAGCCTGTAGTCCCAGCTACTCAGGAGGCTGAGGCAGGAGAATTGCTTGAACCTCCGAGGCAGAGGTTGCAGTGAGCCAAGGTTGCACCACTGCACTCCAACCTAGGCAAGAAAGCGAGTTTCTGTTTCCAAAAGAAAACCCCAACAACAACAGACAGGAAGCCTAAAACATTTTACCTGTCAGTGTTCATCTATTTTACAACTAATCACCAAGATAAAGCTATCTTCCAAAAAAATCACAAAACTTTATACATAAAGAAACATATCAATAACAACTGGAAGTTAATTTTTAAATTGTAAGCCCTTCACATAGGCCTAAATATGCCAATGGCCCCCTCAGAGGGATAGCTAGGGAAAAGACTAAGGAGGAAAGGCTCTGAGGCAGGGGTCCCCAACCCTGGGGCTGCACAGCAGGAGGTGAGCTGCCAGCAAGCAGCCACTCCCCATTGCTGGCATTACTGCCTGAGCTCTGCCTCATGTCAGATCAGCAGCCACATTAGATTCTTATAGAGGTGCAAATCCTACTGTGAACTGTACATGTGAGGAATCTAGGCTGCATGCTCCTTACGAGAGCCTAATGCCCGGTGATCTGTCACTGTTTCCCATCACCCCCAGATGGACTGTCTAGTTGCAGGAAAACAAGCCCAGGGCTCCCACTGATTCTACGTTATGGTGAGTTGTATAACTATTTCATCATATATTACAATGTAATAATAATAGAAATAAAGGGCATTTGAATCATCCGAAAACCACCCCCCTCACCACGCCCCAAACCTGGATCCATGGAAAAACTACCTTCCACAAAACTGGTCCCTAGTGCCATCAAAGTTGGGGACCACTGCTCTAAGGCTTTGACCCCACTTTACCCAAAGCAGCTCTACCTTCTGCTTCATGCATTTAGGCTTCAACATAGTACTTCTCAACGCAGGATTCTGACGTTGAACTAAACCATATACAAATGAGATTCATTCTGCTCTCATACTGCAAAGTTCAAAACTAAAATAAAAACAGGATTTCTATGAAATATATGCTACAAGAAACTAATGATCACAGTTGAACCTAAAAAAATGAATTAGCTGCATTGTTTACCAGTAAGTATTGGATATTCTTAGAAAACAGTTCTCCAAGAAAATCAAAATAACAAGAAAGAGGAAATCTTACCTCATGTGTACAAGCAGAAATGTGAGGAAAATCAGAAGCCAATGCTTTATTCTTTCTAAAGAAAAGGAAACCAAATGATAAAATAAAGATGACAAAGAAAAATGATCTTACCTGATTTCGTTCTCTTTTCCCAGCTGATGGTAACCAGAAACTAAAGAGAGGGAGAGAATAACAGGAAAGAAAACAATAAAAGAAGTGGTAGGAAAATTACAGAAAGGAGAAGAAGATAAGATGTTGGAATAATGAAGACAAAGAAGGGAATGGAGAAAAGATGCAATCAGAGGAGAAAGAGATTAAATGTATGTGAATGCTTTGCTAAAAAAAAAAACTTCTTCAAAGGAAAAAGACTTGCAATGGAATGTAAAAGACTGGACAACAGAAATAAACCCAAGATTACAGTGTGATACCAATACCCTCTCAGCTGTGCATGACAACAGGCGCCTCAACTCAACAAGGGCATAAACCACATCCACACTTGTATTTTGTATGTTAAAATTACCCCAGGCTGGATGTGTACAGGATCATAACTGGGTACTGAGCCTGATGCATACAGGATGTATGAAAGAACCAACCACGTTAGGGGACAAGGCTGTCACAAGAAGTGGCAGAATTATTTTCCTGTGGCTACAAACAGGCTTCCTACAGCACTCACCACAGTAATTAGGACAAAAAGATATTCCACAGGTTAGGCACAGTGGCTCACGCCTATAATTCCAACACTTCGGGAGGCCAAGGTGCACAGACTGCCTGAGCCCAGGAGTTCAAGACCAGCCTGGACAACATGGCAAAACCCTGTCTCTACAAAAAACACAAAAATTAGCCAGGCACAGTGGCACGCACTTGTACTCCCAACTACTCAGGAGGCCAGAGTGGGAGGATTGTTTGAGCCTAGGAGGCAGAGGTTGCAGTGAGCCATGACGGCGCCACTGTACTCCAGCCTGGGTGACAGAGCCAGATCCTGTCTCAAAAAAAGAAAAAAAGAAAAGACATTTCCCTATAAAAAAAAGTCTAAAAATGGGAAGAGAATATAGAAGGATAGAGGCAATCAACCATTTTTGAAAAAAAAATTAGAGAGAGAAAAATTAAAATAAACATCCTTACTGGCGGCTACTAAATGCAGCATCTGTAGGTATAAAACAGCAATACAATGAAACTAGTCTAGAAAAGAAAAGAATATCACTGTCACAGGTTTAGGATGTTGCCATCTTTAACTGTTATAAAGTACAAATCTTTAAGATCTCTTTTAGCTCTGAAGCCTGATTTCTAAGTTGCTCCATAAGACTCCCCTCTACCTCCTCCTCCAAGGAGAAACTAGCAGAAGCCATTAAATACATAAGCACTTACTCTTTCTGCCGAGGGTCACTAGTGATATGGTTTATCCTCTCAGTACCCAAAGTGTTTATGCTGGTCTCCTAAAAAGACAAAAGCAGACAAGAGTAACATCCAACCACAGAAACAAACATAAAGCACAATGTGTCAGGCAGCTCAATCTTTCCCATAACTGTGCCAGCCAAGGCAATCTGAAAAAGCACATGTCAAAAGTCAATCTTAAAATAAAACAGCAACTATGTTTCTTTTCATTGGAATATATCTTAAAAGTATTACATGTTATCCTACATTTATTATTCTCCAGTGTTTTCTAAACACTTCGTGGACACTATTCACCATATACGGTGTTTTAATATAGTAAGTAATATACCTCCTGGAACTACTGAAGTATATAGGAGTAAAAACACTGTTTTAGAAAATTCAACAGTAGCCAATTTTTAACAGGCCAGCACACCAAGCTCCCTAAAGCTCTGTGATTATAGTCCCAACAGCCTTCATCCTGGGACATAACCAAATCCTCACTGGTAAAACGTAAATATCTGCTGACTAAATATAAATACATCAGAGGACTTTTGTGACTTGCAAAAATTGTGACTCTGTACTTTGTCCCTCAAATGTCATCTCATGAAATAAAAATAGAAGTTTATATAAAATTGATTCCTAAAATCAGGGTTCTCAAGATTATAGTGTAAAAGCTTACCCATAACACCACAAACAATTCAGAAACCAACCATTTCCAAAAAATTGGAAAATGGCCATTCACTTTTCATTTAACTTGAGTACATTCACAGTGCTCATCTACCATGGCACCTGGGAAGGTATACCAACATACATCTCAGTAACTGTTGTGTTGAGAGAATACAAGTCACAGGCGTGAATGTCAAGAACGTCAAGGCTGTTCTTCAAACATATTTGTGTCTGGACAAACGTTATTATCTGTATTTATCTATACGTGTGGACTGTCCTAAACATCAGGCTACACATTTCAGCAGAACAACTGGCTATAGAAAAATTAATCTGAGGTCAGAGTCTGGGCAGGAGTGGAGTTAAATGAGAAGTTTTCATATACTGTATTCTTCATATTCTGCATCCCTTATGGCTATGCCTCCTGGTCACAAACACAGACATGGTAGGGGGGCCAAGGGAAAAGATGGGTGAAAAATGAGCTATTTGTTACAGCAGAAAAATTATTAACTTAAAGTGCCGTAATGTTTAAATTTACAGTTTATTACTGTGTAAATTACAAGCAGTACTTTGTGTAATTAGCAGCTCGCTGGCAGGGAGCTGTGAATGAAACTCATTATTTATGATTACAATTTAGAAAAGCAGAAGAGAGATGGGGGAGGGGGAAGAAAGGGGGCAGAGTGGTGACCTCTGCTAAAAATGATAAATATCCCTTTAAGGTGATGAAGATGAATTAAACAAGGAAATATTATCCTATTCATTTGAAATCATTAGAGGCACATCCAATAGGCCCTCGTTCCTTTCTAGGCAAGCTAAAGGGAAACCTTCATGATGAAGTGGCTTGCTTGCATGGAAGTAGAAGGCTCTCATTTTATAAAAGCTGAAAAAAAGTAACATAGGTGGCAGGGGGAACATTATCTGTCAAGCCTAAACAATAAAGAGTAAAACCCTCTCCTTCCTCCACCCCATGTACTGCTATTCTGCTAGCTATCCTGTTAAAAATAAGCTCCTGGAATAGCAAAAGCAGCATTCTGTCTATAAAATGAGTAATCCAAAAGGTATCAGTCTTCCAACAATCAAATGTCTTTCTAATTCAAGGTTTGAACTTGAGGCCAGGCATGGTGACTCATGCCTGTAATCCCAGCACTTTGGGAAGCCGAGGCCAGCAGATTGCCTGAGGTCAGGAGTTCCAGACCAGCCTGGGCAACATGGCGAAACCCCGTCTCTACTAAAAATACAAAAATTAGCCAGGTGTGGTGGTAGGTGCCTGTAATCCCAGTTATTTGGTAGGCTGAGGCAGGAGAATCACTTGAACCCGGGAGGCAGAGGTTATAGTGAGCCGAGATTATGCCACTACACTCCAGTCTAGGCAACAAAGTGAGATTCCATCTCAAAAAAAAAAAAAAAAATTTAAGCTTAAATTTAAAAATAAGAAGAAATAAGAATTTTGAGCTTGTCTGGAAATAAACAGTCTCATTTCTTTTGCATGTCTAAAACTTCAGAAAACTGCTGCCTGATGAGACTACAGAACAGTAGTACCCCCTTAAGGGTAGCCAGACTGTGGCACACAGTGCACCACCTAGCAGACATTCTAAATGCTTACCAAGTGAACAAACAAAATGCTCTCAATGCCTCTCCCTTCCTTATTCTTTGCCCACCACCATCTTCTCTGACTGAGGATGAGCCCCTGTCTTAATTTCTCAGTCTCAAAGTGGAGTGAAAAATAGAATTAAATAAACAAAAATTTAAAAAAAGATAAAAGTAGATCTGGGTTCAAATCTCTTTTCTGCCACTCCTATCTGGGTAACATAAGACATTCCTTAACTTATTCAAACCTAAGTTTTCCTCATCTGCTAAAGGGGGCTTGCACTTTTTCCACAAGGTTGCTGATATAATTAAATGAGCTGAGTGCCTAGGACCATCCCTGGCAAAGGCAGAACTGAATAAACAGCAGATAGTTCTCCCTCATGGTCAAGGAGGGGCTCTTGAAACTCAGTAACAGATTTTTTTTTTTAATCCATTCTAGGATGAAAGACCAAAGTTAGGAAAGAACAAAGATGCATTCATGAATTCAAGAGGAGTCATAAAGAAGCCAAGAGTATTTTAACTTACACAATAATAACATAACATTAATAAAAAGTTACAGAAGAGACAGATAAGGCTTGTAGGTTTATAGGCAAAAGACACTGTAATGATGGTGTTTTCTTTGTCAGAACGTCTGTATGAATTACGTTTCATATTTTATTTGTATATCCATTCACATTCTATATAATGTTCACTCTTGTAAACTCCCAACACATTCCAGTTGGCTCCATTAACATCAGGGAGTTCTGTGGCAACTCTGATTGTTAATAGGGTACACAACTCCCACAGGGAATATTATCTCCCCACTGAGCCCAGTAAACTCTGAGAGGTATTACCTTCCCAACCAGCCTTCTTCGCCCCTTTCTGAGGCATCGAGCTGCAGCTCCAGGCAGACGATTCAAGCGAGCATGATACCCTAAAAAAAGAAGAAAGGCTTCAGATACTAAATGCAGAAAATCCATAAGCAATCATATGTTTCTAGAACACTGAAGGCTTTACCCCCAGGATCTTACTAGACTGATCTTTAAACTAGTATCACAGAGCTATCTGCCAAGGATTTATTATTCCCATGTCTTTATCACTAGCAGTATGATCACAGGCATGCCGTTTACCTTTGACCTAGGCATCCTCCATCTATAAGAGGGATAATCACTCAGTCCTACCTTACTGGGCTATTCTGAAGACCCGTGAAATAGCAAGTAGAAGGGACTTTATAAACTGAAAACACCACACAAATAGAAGGTACTACTAAAAATTTTTAATTTTAAATTAAATATTAGCTTCTATGCCAAAAACATTCTAATTCACAACAGCATGGGGAAAATAGCATGCATCAGATAACCAAACTTTTCTCACCGCCACGTGTGTTCTACACAAGGTACAACTGGAGGAATCCACACCAAAATGCTATTAAGGACATTGTCTCTGGATATGAGATTACAGGCCATTTTAAGTTTCTTCTTACTATTCTTGCTTATTTGTGTATATTTTAAGTGATCCATTAAAAACATCTAGAAATGTTCATCGAAATGTTCAGTAAAGCAATGTGTGCCTCAGCCAGTCTTTACCAAGAACCAACTGCTGTGAGATGGCCTTTCAACCACCCAAATTCACCATGACAAAAGACTACATAATACAAGTTTACATCTCACAGTGTGATTCTGATCACCAACAGATGTTCAACAAATTACTAGTAACTGATTAACTGGTTGATTATGGAGTTACTGGGAACCCTAGAATCATAAATTTACAGCATTAAAAGAAATGGTTTAGTCCAATATCACATATCTTAAGTGATGACCCTGACATCCCAAGAAAATGAAGGGACTGTCACAGAGCTTGGTAGACAGTACCAGAGTATTAACACCACATTTTCATCTCTCTGTCCTAGGTTCTTTCCACTCACTCTGTACATCATAACTGAAGAAAAAGCAAAGGGAAAATGAAACATCTTTGTTTTAAAGTCCCCCATAATAGGGTCATTAAAATAAAACTACTTAAATGATTTTAAAAGCATCCATTTTTAAAACACTATTATATGTGAATACTCTTACTGAAAATAAAAATACGTATGTGAATGTTCTTATTGAAATCTGTTCTCTTCCATTATCCAATACTCAATAACCTATCAGTTTCAAAGCAGCTGTCACATGACGCTAAGCTCCCTAAATCTGGCACAAATGGCAATGGCAAGCTGAAGGAATGTCCTGCCAATATATGTCCCAAGAGTCTCCATGGATTAGTTTAGGAAGGAATGGAGAGAACCTTAAGCTTTGAGACTTACTCTGAATCTCCTAGAAAATCCTTGAGCTAGCTCCACAATGCAGACAGTTAATGTGTGCTTGAAGGCATGTGTATGCTTGCTATGGGATGATTGCTCTGACCAAAGAGAACCATAAAAGCATGAAGTTCTTGGTCTCCTCAGAACCCACCTCTTTGACCTGGCCGAGAAGGTAAAAGGAATGTGGAATCTGAAAATTTATCCAATCCAGAATCCATTCTTTCTACTTCAGAGCAATGATCAGGAGCCCACTTGGGCAGAAGATTAGGGACAGTGAATCCTGGGACACATTCCCCTTCATAGAACCAATCACTCTGCTCATCATCACCTAAAGAAAAGAGATCATACCATAAGCTACAATGTTAAACAAGGTCTGAAAAAAACAAATGGGAGGGATGATTTCTTAGTGCTATAGTTTTGATCATCCTTTTTTTTTTCCTTTTTGAGAGAGGGTCATGCTCTGTCACTCAGGCTGGAATGCAGTGGCGCAATCACATGCTCAGGCAATCCTCCCACCTCAGCCTCCCACGTGGCTGAGAGTCCAGGCTCATGCCACTATGCCAGGCTAATTTTTTTTTTTTTTTTGAGATGGAGTCTTGCTCTGTTGCCCAGGCCAGAGTGCAGTGGTGCGATCTCCACTTACTGCAACCCCCACCTCCCCTCCCAGGTTCAAGCAATTCTCCCTGTCTCCGCCTCCTAATTAGCTGGCATTACAGGTATTCACCACCATGCCCAGCGAATTTTTGTATTTTTGAATAGAGATGGGGTTTCGCCATGTTGGCGAGGCTGATCTTGAACTCCTTACCTCAACTGATCACCCACCTCGGCCTCCCAAAGTGCTGGGATTACAGGCATGAGCCACCACGCCCAGCTTTTTTTTTTTTTTCAATTCTTTGTAGAAACTGGGTCTCCTTATGTTGCCCACACTGGTCTTGAACTCCTTGGCTCAAGCAATCCTCCCACCTCAACCACCCAAAGTGCTGCAATTACAGGCTGATTACACTTTTAAATAAATCAAAGCACACACACACACAAATTGTTCTGGTCCTTCCTGATTCATATTACAATGAAAACTGAAACATAAACCTGGTTTCACATAAATGTCATACTGTGTTACTCTGGACTGCTTTAATATTAAAAAATAAATAGATGAAGCTATCACTTACTAAGCCCTTATAACTTACTAGCATCCATGCTAAAAATCTGTAAATATGTCATCTCTTCCAAGCCCTACACTAACTCCAACTTACAAACAAGGCAACTAAAGCCTAGAGTAGTCAAGGCCAATTGAGTAAACAATGAAGCCAGGATCTGAACCCAAAGCCAGACTAACTCAAAAGCCTGAGATCTTTACTACAAAAATAAACTGCCTCCCCTGAACCATTCTCAGTGGTATAAATAAACTTGGGGATTCAAAGTCCATAAATGTTTCTCAATTCAAAGCTAGCTATTCCTGAGGGATTTCTTGCTGTATTTGCCTTTCTTGTAAAAGGTGAATAAACAATGTATGTCCAGACTTCATTTTTTCCTTGATATCTCATTAATGGGACAGAAAATCATCTTGAGACTAGCAACCCAAGCTACTGGGGAGAAAAAAATAACCACAGAAACAAATAATATAATTCCCTGAGGCTTTTCAATAAATCATACCATTTTCCCAAAGCCATATTGTTAATTAATAGCAAAGTCACAACTAGATCCATATATCTAGACTGTTGGTACAAACTTCTTTCTACTGGCTACAATGATAGTATCTCAGTTTCCACTAGAGTTTATTCCTGCCAACAAAGAATAAGATAGTTAATTTTATGTCAGCCACACCATACCCCTTTCAAAATAGCAAAGATGAAGGAAATTATTACAAGAGTATCTAAAGAGTTCATAATGCAGTCATTCTCTAATGTACTCTGGATTCCAGAGAAGTTGCTCAAAATATGTCAATCACACAAAGTATGAGATCCATGGGTCATTAACACCCAGGATAATAACTCTTAAATCACTGTAGTGATCTCCAAAATGGGCAATGAAAACTGCATTCTGGTGAAAAGCAGCAGATATCATCACTAAGGAAGTCACTCAAAGTGTTTCCTTATAAAAACACAGCACACACAGCTCTCTGACACAGCAGTTCTCAACTTTTGAGCGTGTATCAGAAGCACCGGGAGGACTTGTTGAAACATGGACCACCGAGCCCTTCCTCCAGAGTTTCTGATTCTGGTCTGAGCAGATCAAAAATGTGTATTTCTTACAAGTTCCCTCATGATGCTAAGCTGGCCTGGGGACCACATTTTGAGAACTACAACTCTAAAAGCACCTCATGAAACCAGATACATGGGTGAACTGAAGATAGGAATTAATATACAATAATTAGTTTCTCTGTACTTCAATATATTAATTATTTCCTTATTTATAAGCATTCTTTAGGCCATTTATTGAAATAGCATATTAGGCCATGTTTTCTGATGACAAATGGCTGACTATGATGAAATAAAATTTTTTGGTTCTCAAGCCTTCATTCAAGATTCTTAATAATACAAAAAGGGACTCACTGAACTAGAAGGAACGTTGTGAGATCGCATAGACCAGTAGTCTTCAACCTGGGTTCACTAAGATGCCTGATACAGGGGTCTCCTTAAAAGAGCGCTGCCAGGCACCAGGCACGATAGTTCATACCTGTAATCCCAGCACTCTGGGAGGCCGTGGCAGGTGGATCACCAGAGGTCAGGAGTTCAAGATCAGCCTAACCAACAAGGTGAAACCATCTCTACTAAAAATACAAAAATTAACCAGGTGTGCTGGCAGGCGCCTATAGTCCCAACTACTCGGGATGCTAAGACAGGAGAATCGCTTGAACCCAGGTGAGCCGAAATAGTGCCATTGCACTCCAGCCTGGGTGACAGAGAGAGACTCTGTCTCAAAAAAGAGAAGTGCTGCCAGGGAATAAGCAAGAGGCTGGGTGGATCAGGCTCCTGACCTCTGGCTCCTCCAGATTTTTGCTTTAACCCAATAGGCTTAGTTGTTTTGTAATCTGAGAATCTGTGTACGATTTTGTTTGGGAGGAAAAAAGGAGAGTTTTCCCTGGATTTTCAATGATTATTTATTAAGCATTCACTATATGCCAGGAACATGCTAGATACTGTGGTTGCACAAATAAGTCCTGCCTTGAAAAGTTTCTAGGGAAAAGACACATACCTAGAAACAATAACAGAATCTAGTGAGTAGTAAAAAAATAGTAAGTATAATACAAGAAGCCACAGAGCACAAAGAAGGTGAAAGGGCTATTGGCCAGAACGCCCTCAGCAAACACATGGCACATTTAAAAGGGGTCATTGCAGAGATTTAATGACATGACTATTCACAAAGGTGGAGACAGTACTAACAAAGAACCCAACAAGGGATGGGGAAGCACATCAGGTGAGCCAGTACAACAGGAGGCCTTTACCATTCCTACACCTGGAGTGGCAAGGGAAAGAATGTTATCAGAGCCCAAAGAACTGCGGTTAGAAAAGAAGGCTGCCAAACAAGAATGGTGGCCTTCGGCAGAGGAACACACCACTGCCAACCAGCAATCAGACAGAAAGGGTGTCAGGGAAAGCCATAATCTAATGTGGTAGACGGCATTAGCGTTTCCAAGTCTTCTCTATAATAGAATCATTCATCCATGCCTTTTGTTCTTTGCCATTGGATTCCATAGTACACGCCCTTTTAGGAAGAGCATACTTCCTCATCCTACTGACAAAAGGCTACAAAAAAATTTTATTGGTGTGTGGCTCCAAACAAGTCTAGAGGACAAACATTTTATAAAATACCCTTATATCTAGGCAAAGTTTTAAATTAGTGTTTAGGTAGTAAAAATAAAGAACTGGTAATTAACATATACCAGCCTTATTCACAGGACTCTATATACTCTAGGAGTCTTACTTTGAGGAAGATGATGTTTTATATAATATATTCACCTAGAACACTATAATCATTTATAAATAAGTCTATAAAAGTGACAAAATTTTCTCTATATGAAAATAAGAATGTCTTAACACCTAAAAAAAAAAAAGACAGTAACACGAGGCTATTTCTTGATTCTAATAAAAAGAAACTTCACAACATCCCAGACTTGACACTGACTACCTAGACCAATGATTCTCTGTGTTTGATCTACCTGCATAAAAACCACTTCAGGTGCTTGTGAAAAATGCAGATTCCAGGGGCCAACTCTAGACCTATTTGATTTCTAGGAGCTCAGGGCTCCGCAGTTTTAACAGTTCCCCAGATGGCTCTCACATGTCATTAAAGTTTGAGAACCACTGCCATAGACAGTCACAGTATTCTCCATGAGTCACTCCTATGATTATTCAAATCTTTCCATAAACATGGAACCAATGTCCCAAAGCTGGGATCAACATTACCTTGTCGCCCTTCATCATTGGTAAAGAGTCCAGTGTCACTGCTGCTACACACACTGCTGGTTTCACTGTAAAAAGAGTAAAACACAAGAGAACTCATCAGCTCCAGTCAAAAACAAAGCACTGTACACTTATTTTGGTTTTCAGGCTTCCCTAATTTCACTCCAACCTATTAGCCAATCAGATATGTAAATTTCATAGGGAAGTTTTATTTTCCTCCCCAAACAAAAAAAAAGGAGAATTCTAAAATTTTCACTTATATTTTAAAGTACTAAAGAAAATCTAAAGTCACTTTGTTAGTTTAGGACTAGGAAGCTATTTACTAAAGCTCAAAGAAGTAATTTCAACCTAGTTTGGTATATTAAACAACACAAATTTACCAAACAATATTATTTTTAAATGTTGCCAACTATCAGTTTCAAATTAAGCTATATAACTTTAAGACATCTAGCATCTTTCAAGTTTCTCCCCCATTTACAAAGAAGTAAACAAAAATTCACGAACAAGAAAAAAATGGTAAAACTTATATTTTCTGAATTTACTATCTTCCTTCATATTAAGCAGATACACAAAACTCATTCTGAAAAAAGAAACTGAAGTTAAAAACAATAATATTGCTCACAGTTGATTCTGTTTCTTCTGACAGTACGCTTCTAAATTTGATTTCTCTGGTTCAAGAAAAACTTCTCAGTCCTCTACAGTATTAGCTATCCTTTATTGGAAGTATTTTCTTCCAAGACAGTCATTTTTTTTTTTCACCTGCTCTAGAAGATGCAAGAAACCAAAGCAAGGAAGAAGCATTTTCACCATGCTGTATAAAAAACAGGCTCGGCAAAATCCCAGTCTATATTCCTGGATCAAAAATTTGAAAATATTTTCTATTTTGCAACATTTCCAAACATCCTGCCAACACTAAATCTTAAAAATGCCAATTAAATTAAGAAGCAATATTCCTCACTCAAGCTTGTCTCTGAATACCAGGTGCAAAAGATCTGTCACAGAAATAATAAAACAAACCCTATTTCTTTATAAGTTCTGGGACACATGTGCAGAACACGCACGTTTGTAACACAGGATACATGTGCCACGGTGGAACAAACTCTATTTCTTTATAGCTTCTTTTATTTTCTTATGCATTCAGTGTAAGTTGGGCCACCAATTGGATTACCTAATTATTACAACATTGCTAGAAAAGCAACTGAGCCACATCAACTGAAACAACAGTTAGTGTAAAGAAAGTCGCCTTACCCTGCAGCTCCAAAGGCTTTTGCTCCCAACATTTTACTATGAAATTTTTCATCACTTAGATTGCTTTCTTTGTTTTCTCACACATCTCTGTCTAACCTTGCCAACAGAACCTGCTTAAACACAGATGTACTCTAGGTAAGCCAGATGATTGGGTATAGCATCTACTTTCTGACAAATATATCATCATAGGAATCAAGCCTAATAAAACACTATGGATACCTCTTGCCCACTGTTAGCTAAACTGTAAACTTAGTACTGACTTGAAAATGGTTTCATCTCAACTGCTTTTCTTCCAAGTTCTGTTTGCCCGTTCAAGGTACAGTTAAAGGGTATTGTTTTGAAATTAGCAAAAACTCTCCATTTTAAAGCTACAGATCAATGGTTTTTTATTCTGTATTCTTATATTTTTATATTCTATAGATCAGTGTTTTGGTTGTATTATGTTCTGTAATTTGAAACTCAAACTTACTGGTAAAAGCAGAGTCAATAAAGTAAAAACCCAATCTCAATTTCAGTACCAGAAACACCAAGAACTATGGTTCTCAACTAGAGACAATTTTGCAGCCCCCTCCCAAAGGGTCATTTGGCAATATCCAAAAACATTTTTGGTAGTCACGACTTGAAGCAGGGAAGGAGGAGTTGGTGAACTACTGCCATTTAGTGAGTAGAGGCCAGGGATGCTGCTCAACATCCTGCAATGTACAGCACAGCCCCAAAACAGAGAATTATCTGGCCCAAAATGCCAGCAGTGCCTAAGGTGAGAACGCTGATCTATGGTGATAAACAAAGCAGAGGGCTGGAGGAGGTAGGGCATCCGTTTTAGGATGACACGAACTTGAGAAGAGAGGAGCCTGTACACATTAGCTGGATACAGCAGTCAAAATCCCAGAGAAGTAACAGTACCACTTCCTTGCCAGGGCTGGGCCAGCACCTCAGATGGTCTGAAGCATCCAGAAACAATCAGAAGGCAGCTGGACCTTCAGACAAACTGGTAGAACTGAAACTACTCAGGAGTCGTACAGTTCACCCTTCCTTGCCTAACCCGGGCAGAAAGATCCTGTTACCGTGGAAGACAGTGATCTCGGGAGGGAAAAAAAAGTATCTTGCTCATCTCAGTGTCCCCAGTGCCTAGCATAGTGCCTGGCACATAATAGACATTCAGTAAATGTTACGTAAATGGAATGAACTTGTTCTAGACACCTCTGTTGCCTGCCCTTATATGGCCTTTGTGGCATGTCACTTCAACTCTTTAGTCCAATTTTCCTACATGTAAAATGCAGATGGATTATTGAGCATGTGATAGTATGAGGCATATGACCTCACTTTCTGAACTCTAAAGCAATACACAAATGCAAAGGATGAAGGATTAGAAAGCTACTTCCAGGGGGCTGAGTCTGTGTCTAAATATTATTTTAGAGGTTAATAGTGGTAATTTCCTGACAACCTTCTCATTAGAACAGCAATCTAAATTTTATGGGATGCAGACCTATTTTCACTTTAAATGGAAAAACAAAATATTGCCTATAAAATCTATTATTTTTCCTGCACTGGGTTTCATCCATAAGAGAGCAAGCACTGCTCTCAGCCAAGATCTACAAGTGTCTCAGGAAGGGGGTTGGTACTTGAACTGAGTTTATTCAGAAAATTATTAATACAGAAGGCTACCATTAATGGTACCAAAAATATCATTCACTGAGTTCTACTTCAGGCCAGGTAATATACTAAGCACTTTATATTCATTATTATGCTTCTCCTACTCACGAACGCTACAAAGAAAATACATCAACCTCACGTTACAAATGGAAGGGGGCTTAGAGAAAGTACGCAACTTACCCGACACCGCACAGCAAGTAAGCGTCAGAGCCAGGGCAGTGTATGTCTAAAGCCCTGCGCTCACTGAATGACCACTACAACACGGATGGCATAGATATTCATCTCATTTACTAAAGTCAATCCTGTAGTTCTCTATTTAAAAGATACCTTTGAATTTCAGGAC
The DNA here is from genome assembly GCA_963574635.1 of Cheracebus regulus. Taxonomy (NCBI): domain Eukaryota; kingdom Metazoa; phylum Chordata; class Mammalia; order Primates; family Pitheciidae; genus Cheracebus; species Cheracebus regulus. The sequence continues at coordinate 35,906 of CAUYQU010029216.1, forward strand.
TTTTCATTCTCCTGAAAATGTAAACAGATTAACTGACTAGGGAAGAAGTGTTCCTTTGCTTTTAGCTACTTAAAACTTTCAGGTACAACTAAAATTGTAGCTGTGCTTTGACTACTATCCCTTATCAGCCAATAATACATCATATATGCTGAACCCTAAGAAAACTAATTATAAACTCACTTTGGAAAGAAGCTCTCCCTCTTAATTCCATATCTTGAATTTAAGTAACACTCATCTTTGGCATACTGACATAAAATACACCAAAATATACTCTCTCTCAGGAACCCATACTTCACTTGCCCTTATGCTTCCTGAATATTCTTCCTTTGAAATCAAAGTTAAAACATTATTTTAATAAGTTCAGAGGAAATACCAAAGCCTGAGAGTACTATTCCTGACTTTGGCATCACACAAGGCTCGGAAAAAAGTTTTCAGAAGGCCAATAGTCATTTGTGGTAGCCAGACTCCAAGATGACTCCCAACTATCCAGCCTCCTATTAATGCACACCCCAGTGTAGTACCTCTCACACTGCACCAGGGCTGGTCTGTATAACTGATCGCATATGGCAGAAGCAATAGGCTGCCACTTCTGAGATTAGGTTATACAAGACTGTGGCTTCCATCTTGGGCTCTCTGTCTCTCCCCATCCCTCAGATCACTTTCTCAAGGGGAAGTCAACTATCATGTCCTAAGGAGACTGATGGGCATGTGGAGGGGCCCACATGAAAAGGAACTGAGACTCTAAGTCCAACAGCTTTATGAGGAAATGAGCTCTGCCAACAGCCACATGAGTGAGCTTGAAAGCAAGTCCTTCAGCCCTAGTCAAGCCTTGAGAGAACTGAGGCTCCCTGCCAGCAGTTAGGCTGTAACTTCATAAGAAGACTCTGAACCAGAACCACCCAGCTAAGTTATTCTCAGATTCCAAGTAATAAAATGTTCATTGTTTAGAGCCAATAAGTTTTTTATGTTTTTTTATTTTTTGAGATGGAGTCTTGCTCTGTTGTCCATGCTGGAATGCAGTGACGCAATCTCGGCTCACTACAACATCTGCCTCCCAGGTACAAGAAATTCTCCTATCTCAGCCTCCCAAGTAGCTGGGACTACAGGCACACACCACCATGCCCAGCTAATTTTCATATTTTTAGTAGAAACAGGGTTTCAACTTGTTGGTCAGGCTGGTTTCGGTTTCCTGACCTTAGGTGATCCATCTGCCTCAGCCTCCCAAAGTGCTGGGATTACACGCGTGAGACACCATGCCCAGCCTAGAGCTAGTAAATTTTAGAGTTTTTTCTGCAGCAACAGATAATACAGAATCTTTATAAACTCTTTGTTGAGATTAATTCCCTTCTTCCTAAACAGTAGCTTCTAGTTTCAACAAGACAAACCCTTCTGAATTCCCACAAATGGCATGGCACACCCTCTGACCTGAGGGCTTGCTAATTCTTTTATACTCCTAACCACAAAACACTGTCAAGTTCGAACTGAAAGAGTAATTTATACCTGTTTCAATTATAATGAGGCAGAGAATTAGTTTATCACCTATAATCACAAGTTGGTGTTAATAAGTTACCATCTGGGTTTGTTTCTCCCCCATTTAAGAGCTTATTAACCAAGTAACTTAACAAGAGATGTTTTTTGCATCTGATTAATAACTATCTTAAAGTTTATCGCTTACATCATCATTCTAAAAAAGTTTTTTCAGTAAATAATAATGCCCTTAACAAAAATAAAAGTTGTTTCAGAATTTAGAAAAATATGGAAAAAGGTCACTCTTATATCCACTGCCCAAAGGCATTTTTGTTCTTACTATTATTTTCCATTTTTTTTCCAGGGTGGTACATTCGTAACCCTTTGTAATCAGACTTCTGAATATAGCAGTAAACATGACTGAGGGAGAGGTTATTCAAAGAAATATCTCACATCAGTTCCGAAATTATTCCTGTAAGTAATGAGAATACATAATAAAAGAATTTGTTTTTCAGTTTCATTCAGATGATGCCATGAAAGGCAGCAACCTCCCCAGGCTGACAGGTTGGACACTGTGACTAGTACAGTCAGGTATACTTTGCAGAGATATGATATTCCCCAGGACTCTGCTATTGAGCTGGGGGCTGTGCCTCAGAGAAGTCCACCCATCCTTTCAAGATTTCCCTTTTCTTAGAGCTAATAGCGATTCATCTTTAGGTAGATGAAATGTCTTCTTAGAGCAAGTTTTTAAAGAGCATGGATTCTGGAACATGCATATCTAAGAATGTTTTTCTGCTGCCTTTCCATATGAAATATACCTTTACTGTATATAAAATTCAGGGTGGGGTGAGTCACCTTTTCCCTCTCAAAACTCTATGGGCAAATGTAGCCCTTAACACTTACTACCTTAGGGATAAATGTCAGTTTTATTTTCATGCCCCACCCCCAACTTTGTTTTAAGAGACAGAGTCCCATTCTGTCACCCAGGCTCTGGAGTGTAGTGGTGTAATCATAGCTCAGTGCAGTCTTGAACTCCTAGGCTCAAGGGATCCTCCTGCCTCAGCCTCCCAAAGTGTTAGGAATACAGACCCGAACCACCGCACCCAGCCTTCAACTCCTTTTAAGATTTTTCTTTCCTTAGTCCTCAGCATGTGTGAAAGAAAATAAATAAAATAAAATTTTTTAAAAAGATACATCTCAGTAGATGTCTCTTCCCATTAGACTTAATTTTTCAACTCAAGAAGACTTTTTTATCTTCAGTTGTATCTTTGAAATTATTTTTTTTCTCCAGCACTTTGGTTTCTTCCTTGGGAATAGTTACATACTCACAGACCGGGACTCTTTATTTAGAGCTACTAAGTTTTAGGACGATTTTTTTCTGCAGCAGTAGAGAATACAGATGGTCTATTGCCAAGATTTCCTCAGACTATGAGGCTGATAGAACTGCACTCGACAATGAAATGGAGCCCCAAGTTAGGAGTGCTGGGCCTGCCCTGAAGGTAGATAGCAAGCCCCTGCATCTTTTCTCTACAGTCATCTTGCGGTTCAGAAATGCAAGGCCAGTTTCAGTCAGAAAATCAGGTAGCTGCAGTTTAAGGCAGCATGTGGTTCCATCCTTCTCTTCCTACTACCTTTCAGTTTCTATTTGGTGGCTGTAACTCCCAGAGTACACTTGGATAGGGAAGCTTAGTGTTTTCTGTGTGTATTTGTGTTTGGGGGTAGGAAGCAGTTATAGGGTGTTGAGTCCTAGAAAGTATAGTCTTCAAGAATAAAGATTCCAGCTGACATGGGCAGAGAAGTACATTCTGGAGATAGTACATTCTGGAGATTGTAGTGTTTTCTACACCTTCATTTATGGCACACTCCTGGAATGGGGCCGGAATCAGGCAGTGAGAGTTAGATGACACTATTCCAGTCCAGCATAGCTGCATAAGATAAAAGCCTCCCGGTAGCACAAGGAATTGGGCTAGGGGATCTACATATCCTCTTGGCCAGCTGCAGATCTGAGAATGGCATGTTACTATGTCCATGGGAGTAGAGAAGGGGACCAAGGGTAATCTATGCACCCTTGCTGGCAAATACCAAGAGCGCTTTGAACAAATTCTGCAAAACAAGAGAAAAGACAGTGTCACTCTAAATGTTCAGAGAAAGAATGAACGTTTGAAGATGACTGCCAGTGGGCAACTGAGACTACTTACCAGGTAAGATGTTACAATGCGGGGGAGGTAGACTGTAACTGAAAAGAATCACAGCATCTCAGTGTTACAAGGGGAACTCAGAAGTCTTCAGTTCAACCTTCTTAACTCCACAGCAACTAAGTAAGCAGTCATCAAGCCCATGTTTGAATTCCCCGACTGATCTAGAAGTCATTACGCATTACATGGTGAAACAATTCACTTCATTTTTACAGAGTCCTAATTGTTAGAATGTTGTATTTTATACCGTGGCAACATTTAACACTCTGTGCTTCCTATCCCTGAGTCCTTTGGAGTCACACGGAATAATCCCAACATTTCTTTTAAGAGGTAGACTCTTTTACCTCTTAAAAGATGGATTTTTCTTTCAAGACATAGGCTTTCAAGTATAACAGTATCATGTCTATCTCCTAAGCTGTGTTTTTCAGTTGTTCCTAAGGATACTAACAGAACTGTGAATATATTCATATAAGCACACTGTGCTAGCTATTCGATACTCTCACATGCAATACTACCAACTGTAACAATGGTAAATATACTTTTGGTCAGCATCCCTACTTACAGAAAACAGAACATCCCCACCTACCATACATATTCTTTTCCACAGCTTCAGTAACCCCTGATTAATGACCTCCACTTGCAAAGGAGGCTACTTACCTTAACCATGAAATAATGAATGCTATTGATCCAACAAGCTACCACTATAGAGTGTTATTGATCACCCAATCTTTGGTTAAAATGGTCCTCATTTAGCAATTTCACTGTCACAAGCACCTGGAGCAAAGCATGCTCATAATTAAAGAGTTTGGGGGAGTTAAAGTGAGAGGTGATGGACAGAGATCTCAGCTTTCTCCCATTTATTCTTGCTTCTGAGCTATTGTTTGTGTCAGAAGGGATATTGATTTTCTATAAAAATAAGAAAACAAGAGGCACCAAGGGGCCGTAGAAGGTCAGCCTGGGCTGGAGAAGGAGGGGGTAGGTTTAGCACTCTATCTCTGTCATTTGCCTTCCAAGAGAGGAGAATATTTTCTTTCCTGTGAGATCAGCCTCTAATACATCACCTTAGGAAGGCTCCTGAATGTGACTTCTGGCCATCACCCAACCAATTCACTTATGAAAGAAAAAGAAGCTAAACTATATTCAAGGGGCACAAACAAGTAATGTATTAGTAAAGAACAGAGCAAAATTAGGCTACAGTCACCTAATAGCTAATAGCTATTAATAGCTGCTATACAATTTGAATAAAGATCAGTAGAAAATACTTTTACAATAGTTGTTCTACTTTAGAATACTCATACACATACACAGAAAAAATATTAAAATAATAGTTTGATCTCTATAGCAGAAAAAAAACTTTCACAATACCCATTTTATAACTCTCAGAACTTGTGAGGGTTTGGTTGGTGTAATATTAAAGGAAGACCAGAAAGAGAAAAGCAAACAAATACTGATGAAGTCTATAATTACTCCATGTTTAGTTCACAAAGAGTGAGTTTAAGGAAATTAGAAATAAGCAGATTGAGACATATATTTTTAAATCTAAAACACCTAATTCATGCTTTAAAAAAAAAAAAACTCTACCATTGACTAGGCTAAGCTAAGCTTAACAATCAACTTCATCTTAATAATCTTACAATGTGGATCATTACTCTGACAACCCTCAATACCACTGCTAAAAAGTAAAATTCTACATTTTGATCTGTATGTGAATAAACAGTGGTACAGCCAGCAGATTTATGAAAGGGTAACCAAGAAGATTCTTGAAAGTATTTCTTTTAAAAATGTAGGGGGGGAAAAAAAAAAAGAAAAACGTTGACAGAATCAACTCACCAAGACAGTATAATAACGAAATCATAAACTATTATCTACTTACACTCTAGTGCTAGCCCTGTTTAAAGGTGTGCCTAATAATCAAGGGCAGCTTAAATATGAAAAGATTTTAGTTCCACTCTCCTGTTGAGGAGAGGCTGAACACAACATGCGATCAAAGGTAAGAATCACTCCCTTTCTTCACAGAATGAATCTAGGAGGAAAAAATACAAAGCATTTCTGTTTGCAACTACAGATGAATTGAGACAAGTAGGGGAATTCAGAACTCCTAAATAATTAGAAGATTTTAGAGAACTTTCCTGATGCCATGTGTGCTACCACTCCATCCATTTATTCCTTCACAGCTGCAAGCCCTTAGCATCTACACATTGAAAGAACTCTGAAGTGAGGGGCCAGGGTAACAGCCCAAATGGGGGAATGAGGTCTCCTCAATTTGAAAAGAGTAAGAATTTCGTAAGAATTCCCATCCACTTAAGTTTATCCAGACTCTCAGATAACTAGAATTTATATTATCACAACCTGACTAGAATGATCAATACATGTGTCTGGAGTAAGAAGGAACAGAAAAGGGTGAAGCATCTCACTGCTAAGATTACAGGCTCTGCATCTGGAGCCATACTTAGGCTGTTATCTCAGAGCAGACAGAGTTAACAGTCTCTCTCACACGCACAATTATGTCGTAGTTTAACAAGAAATTCTGGGGAAGAAACATACACAAGGCTATCATCCCAAAAGGCTACTTTTAAAATCACCATTCTCAACAGTAAGAAGACTTCTATTTGGTATATATGCTCAATATTAAAACAAACTTGAATGTCTTGATAGAGGGTTTCAATAGTTTGAAAGGCTACAAGTTGACTATGCATTTCTTGTTTGATTAAAAATAGTCTGAAGAAAAAATATCTTTATAATCCAAATATATACATATAAATTGTATAAATCTTAAAGGGAATTAGGCATTAGAGGAAAATTAGGAAAGTCAAATTATGAGCCTATCTCAATATACAGACTGGCAAATATAAAGTTAATAAGAAAAAGTTTAAAAGCTGGATTAAAAACCATCCATGAAAGGTACAGGCATACAGACCTAAACAGCTTTTCCTGTTACTGACACAGCCTCACCTCAGAGTTCCTAAGATTAACGTCTGTTTTTAAGACAAGTTTCAGGAAGGTCATATGTCCTACAGCTGGGAAAGTTAAATTGAGACAAAACAACTCAAAGGGTAGCACAACATGGCAGTTAAGAATGCGCTTTGGAATCAGGCTTGATTCTCAGTTTTGGCACTGGATGACCTTTAGGCCTAAGCTCTTATAACCTCAACTTCCCTTATATAAATACAAATAGTGGTATCCACCATACAGTAGAATTGCGAACATTAAATAAGAGTATATGTTAAGTCCAACCGGGCGCAGTGGCTCACACCTGTAATCCTAGCACTTTGGGAGGACAAGGCGGGTGGATCACGAGGTCAGGGGAGTTCAAGACCAGCCTGGCCGACATGGTGAAACCCCGTCTCTACTAAAAATACAAAAATTAGCCAGGAAGGGTGGCCCACACCTGTAGTCCCAGCTACTCAGGAGGCTGAGACAGGAAAACAGCTTGAACCCAGGAGGCAGAGGTTGCAGTGAGGCAAGATTGCACCACTGCACTCCAGCCTGGGTGACAGAGCGAGACTCTGTCAAAAAAAAAAAAGAGAGATAGTATATGTTAAGTCCATAGTACAGTGTCTGGTACATAGTGCTTAACAAATGCCAACTAATATTAACAGTAATAGAATACACTGGTTGTCAAATGGGTGTACTCAAACCACCTAGGGATCACCCCAGAGGCTTCTGGGTTGATAAATGAACAGGGGGTGTGAACAATGCAGAGATCCTAAATATTCTGCAATGCACCATAAAGAATTGTCCCATCCAAAACACCAATGGCACCCTCACTATTAAGAAAAAGATAATCACAGATTAATACTAATGACATAAGTATCAAGCTGGGGAGTATCAATGTTCCTAGGACTATATGAGATGTAAAACATAAAAAGTCACCAAAACTACACTTACATTTTCAAACATGCACCCATTAGAGACAAATTTTTCTGGCTTGATCACATTTGATGTAAGACTAATGGGACTCAGCATTGTTATTTTCAAAGCCGACCACGTGTTCAGACAACTTGAATGTCAGCCATAAAAAAATAAACTCAATATAGTCAAACCACAAGTAGCACAGAACAAAATTATGGCCAAAAAATATCTAAAGCCATGATTCTTAATGGGGACAGGCAACTTAACAGAACATTTACAAACTCTGTATGCCTGACACTAGCATTTTCTCTCTAACACAAACACATACCAGCCTCTCCTGAAACCTGAGTTCTAAAGAACAATATTTATGTACAAACTACATGGCATAATAAGCAGCAAATTTTTTTTACATAAAATTATGAGTTGGGCATTTGAGGTATGCGTTTTAAACAGTTTTTAGAAACAACTGTGTTTCTATTATATACGGCCTTCCTGACAGAGGGAAACAGACTCATGAATGGTACCTTAAAAAGCTAAACTACTGATTGATTCAAGGAAGGCTTCAAAGTCAATACTCGAGTGGCTGGTTTGAAAGAAGGTAGAGCCCACTAAGACCATGGATGTGCACTCTGGGTAAATTAACCAGGAAAATCTTTGACTTATTAAGGGAGAGCTCACCATTCTGACATGTTCTCATCAGAGCCCTGTTTTTGTTCATCTGTTTCACACTCCATCCTTTCTTTCCTTCCTGTTTTGCTTAGGAAAGTCCTATTTTCTGCTGATTCACACAATCCGTGGCCTGATGAGGTCCAAGGAGTATTCTCCTTCCAGCGGGACAGACGTTGCTTCTTGGCAGACTTGAACCTGCAGCCTCTTTCATAGCTCCAATCTGACACCTTCAGCTTCTGCTGAAGGCTAGCAGCCACCTCTGATGTCACTCGCTTCACCTTCCGCCTGCGCCTGAGTGGTCGACAAGGTGCATTTTCAGTAAAGGAGTCAGATTCATGCCAAGAATGTTGCTTACTCTTAACAATGGCATTGAGAGCTGGGTGTCGTTTGGCTACCATTGTGTCATCAGAGTCACTAAAATTGGTCACAGGAGCCACTTCTCGACAGTCCTTAGTGGCCTCATCCAGACTTGACTCAGAGGCCTCACTGTAGCAGCAGGTATGCTCTGCCGGGTGAGTGAAGTCAGAACGACGCTTCCGACCTCGGCGTTTCCGAAGCTGCCGCCTCTGCTGCCGGGGGCTCAGGGCCATCTCCTCCCACAGCTCACCAAGCTTATTCTGCTCAGATGTCTGCTCCAAGGCTGATGCTAAGTCGTGTACCAGCTCATCCATGAGGCCACATCTGCCAAAAGGAAGTTCAAGGGAGGGGAAAAAAAGAAAAAGAAAAAGAGAGCCTGAAAAGGATCTGTTGTTTTGGAAAAATTTGATAAAACAGATCATGGTAGTCCATAGTTCTGCCTGCCTAAACAAAATAAGTCACCTTTCACCTGGCAACACTTAGATTCTCTTCCTACCACTTCCTTAAGTCACTAAAAATAGGTGTTCTGTCCCTTGTTAAATGACTGAAGTCAACATATTCTTAAGCACAAAAACCTGCTCACCAGATGACAACTGGGACAGGACCCAAAACAAATTGGGGGAACTAGACCCATCTTGCTTTCCCCAATTAAACTTGTCACTGAATTACCTAATGATGAGATCCAGAAAGATTAGAGACTGTCTCATTAGACAGGAGTAGAAAAACACACAACTTCAAAATCACAGTAGAGTTGTGGAAACACAGAATAGGACACAGTCTCAACAAGGTATTGAGAATGAATGAAAAACTGTTCTTTGGCCTGGCGTCACTGCTGACAATGACCATGGCAGAAAGACAACTTAGTGACACCCTTTAAAGAAGACTGCAGTTTTTGTGATCCAAGAAATTGTAGTGACCCAGGTTTGAAGTCAGAACGGAGAACAGACTAAGTTTGCACCCATTCTGGTACCAACTGCCACCTGGAAGTTACCAGGTGCAGAACCTTATACAGTATGTCATATATTTTGGAATAATTAACAATTTTTAAGCCCCTCTCCTATTCTTCAGAAAATAAATGTTCATCCTAGTTATGTGCTTCAGTGCCACACAATCGCAGAAAAAACATGATATGATAGCAGCTGAAATGACAGGGATAAGTTGAAGTTTCTAAGATTTCTGGCCGAACTGCTTTCCAAAATTTCTTATTTTTCTATCCATCCTCAAACGAAACATCACACTTCAGGGGTCACTTCAGAGGCAAACAGTTCACGAAATGAGAGTAGTAGGAGCAATCTTCAAAATTCTCTCTTAAGGGTAAATGTTTAATATAATTTGTGCAGCACCTAATTAAATACATATTAAATTGTTAGCACTTTTTTCGTTGCCCCTTTGCCCAAAGTATTTCAAGATTAAAACTAGAGCTTAAAATTCTATGTGGTGCCATTCTTTGACCATATTTCCATTCATTCAGTTTTCACTTTGCAAAGCATTTTCTAAATACTGTTTTCATGTTGTGCCTATGTCAATGAATTTAAAGGCAGGAAAACAGTCCTCTGGCTTATCTGCCACACCTTTAGGAGCAATGGTGACACCTACTTCCAAAACTACCATACAAACAAAGCTTCTCAAAGTGTTCAAAGGCACATACACTTTAAAAAGGCCAAGTTCTTTTAAGCAATAAGAAGTGATTTATCAACACCTGTGAAAAGAGGGGGAAAAATGGGGGGAGAGGTGTTTTAAAATGCCATGATTGAGGTTTGGGAGACAACTGTCCCTAAGACCAAAATAGAGAAACAAGTGGGAACAGCATGTCTAAATCCACTTCCCTAATAAAGAATTACTGCTTTAAAAACTCAGGCAACAAAAATACAAAAAACAAAAACAAAAGAACAAACAAAAACCTCAGAACAGCACGAACTTGAACATGGAACGAAGTCAGTAGTCGAATGCCTGTGCAGAATCCTTTCCTGCATCAAAGCCTGCAACTCGAACAGTAGGTGACAGAAGGACCCAAGGGCTCCCATCTCCAGTCGCGGGTGCACACTCTCGAGAGGACCCGGCAACCAGGCACGCACCCCAGTAGAGATGAGGCTGAGTCACGCACAGGAAGGAACTGGTAGTTGTGGACAGCAAGTAAGAAGAGAGGCAGGAGCAGGGTAAAAGTGAGGGGCGGGGTAGGAGGTGGGAGAGGCGGGAAGCAACGTCTCATTTGGGCTCACCAAGGACGGGGGTCGGCTCTTCTAGGGCAGAAACTGCCAAAATGGAAGTCGTGGCGACTGAGCTCCCTCCGGGATCGGGGGTCGCAACATGGCCACATATGTGAGAAAAACTGTGTTTCGAAGGACTCTCCACCACGCCCCGGCCCGTCCCTGAGGGCTGGGGCGACCATGGCTCGTTTCCCAAGCCCTCATGCTGCCGCCAGCCCCAGAGAGGCAGAAAGAAGAAAGGGGAAAATGGGGCTGTGGCCCCGGAGACTGTCCGACCCACATCCCCAGAGACAGGGACATGGGCCCTGAAAAGCAAGGCCCCACCACCCTCACCCTCCGGCCGGCTGCCGCAGCCCCAAGACACCCTTGGCCGCTCAGCCGCGGCCTAGCGATCCGATGCCCTCTGGCACTAGCCCTCAGGACCCCAACACTCTCAACCCACTCCACTCCCTCACCAGCTGCCGCAGCCACCTCGAACGGCCGCCGCTTTTTGGGCCGACTCTCACCGCCGGGGTTTCCCTCTCTGACCTCATTTCCGGTCTGGGCCGGAGGGGTGGGGCGGCGGCGAGTGGGCGGGGCTGACTGCAAGAGCGGGCCCCTAACACAGTGCTTCCGCCCGTGGCCACACCCACTTCCGCCCTACGGCGGGCGGGGCCGCAGGAAGCCTGGAGGCAGGGCGGGGACTAAGGAAGGATGGTGAATAGGGGCTGAGGTGCCCATGTGGCGAACGACCCCAGCATACTGGCCTCATCTTCCTTAGGGTCGTCCAGAAATTGGCGCTAGGGAGGGTTGTCAGCTTCCCCCTTGCTTTCTGACCTTTATAAAGGGTGTGTGAAGTTGAGGGGAAATGGATCTTGATGACATCTACCATGTGAGCTGGTACAAACTTTGGGAGGGGTTGTTCTGCACTGAGTTACTCAGAACATTACAAACTGCCTTGAGCAAGTGGTACTGAATTATAACTCAAAGTGTAAAAGAAATATTCGTGAACCTATACCGATATAAATAAGTGACTGAATGGAGAAGAAAAGATATATCCCCCACAGAAGAATCTCAAAGTATGCAGACACACCATCCTGGAGTATAACTTCCACCTCCTTAAATGTGGGCTGTGCAGAGTGACTTCCTTCCCAAAAGTACAGCATATGAAAAGGGGAAAATGAGTAATTTTACAGTGGAGATACCTGGCAAACAGTAATTCAGCCAGGTGACCAAGTTTATGTCTTAAATCATGTTAATAGCATATGGAATGATATATGATGAGAATGGCACTTTATGATAGTTTCCTTCCAAATCTCATAACCTCAATCTAATTATAAGAAAAGAAAAAGCAGACAAACCTGAATTGAGGGACATTCTGCAGAGTGCATGATTAGTATTCTTCAAAATGGTTAAGGTCAGCAAAAGCAAGGAAAGTCTGCAAACTCAGAGCCAGGAGGAGCCTAAGGAGACATGACAATGTAATATGGTATCCTGGCTGTGACACTGCAATTTAAAAAAGAACATTAGGTAAAGACTAAGGAAAACTGGATAAAGAATCAACTATAATAATGTATTGGGCCAGGCGCAGTGGCTCACGCCTATAATCCCAGCACTTTGGGAGGCCGAGGTGGGCAGATCACTGGGGTCGGGAGATTGAGACCAGCCTTGCTAACATGGAGAAATCCCCTCTCTACTAAAAATACAAAAAAAATTAGCCAGGCGTGGTGACACATGCCTGTAATCCCAGCTACTTGGGAGACTGAGGCAGGAGAATAGCTTGAGCCCAGGAAGTGGAGGTTGCAGTGAGCAGAGATCGAGCCACTGAACTCCAGCCTGGGCAACAGAGTGAGACTCCCTCACAAAAAAAAGAGTGAATAATAGGGGAAATGGTGTGGATTATACAGAAACTGTAGTATCTTCATAATTTTTCTCTACACCTAAAACTATCCTAAAATAAAAAATATATTTAAAAATATGCATATACTTTGGACCCAGAAATTTTGCCCTAAGAATTTTATTCTAAGGGAAAATTGAAAATGGGCACAAAAATGTTAAATATATGTAAATCATCTCTGCAGCATTTTTGAGGGAGATGAGGAAACTAGAAAAAGCCAGAGGTTCTATAACAGTCATTAGTTAACTGAATTATGGCACATCTACGAGTGGAATACCTTGCAACTTTTTAAAATTAATGTTGCAAAAGAATATTTAATGACATGAAAAGCCATTGACTTATGATTGTATACAATTCTGCATGACTGTTATACTTCAATAAAAAGATTAAACATGTAGAGTATGAGTCACATACAAAGGAAATTAAATCTATACTTGCATAGGAGTATGACCAGAAGAATACACTACACAACATCCAAAAGTTTCATTATCAGTGATTATATCTCCTATTCTGTGTGTGTGTGTGTGTGTGTGTGTGTGTGTGTGTGTGTGTGTGTGTGTATTTTCAGAATTTTCTATAGGTGAAACATTATGTAAAAAAATGTCAAGGTGGAGACAAAGATAGCTGAGGTTTCGAGCTAGGGTGACTAAGGTAATGGTCAGTGCCATCTGCCCAGCTAGAGAAGTCAAGAAGATAAACAGGTTTGGTGGAAAGATGATTAATTCCATTTTGGACATGCTGAATTTGTGACTCCCACAGGAGTCACAAATATGGAAATGTTCAACAGGTGTCCACAGCCATCAGGTGTCCACAGCCATCGGGCCTCTTTTCTGCGTAAATGAAAATTCTCTCCCACAAATGACCTCTGTTCTCATAGTGTTGGTTACCTGCATCAGCACTGAAAGCTTCCAGATTTCTTGAAATCCAACTTACATTTTCATCTTTCTACTAGATATCTCCACTTGTTTACCTCACCAGCATTTCCAATTTAAAATGTCAAAAATAGGCCAGGCACAGTGGCTCATGCCTGTAATCCCATCACTCTGGGAGGCTGAGGAGGGTGGATCACTCAGCCTCCCAGTCAGATTGGATTAGAGCCCACCCTAACAGCCTCATTTTTAAACTCAATCCCTTCTGTAAAGGTCCAGTCTCCAAATACAGTCATATCCTCAGGCACTTCAGTTATGGCTTCGACAGATGAATTTAGCAGGGGGAACACTGTACAGCCCATAATACCCCACTAGTCCATTGCTAGGATAATGCTGATCTCCATCCCATCTGGTGGGGTGACGAATCCCATTGCCCATGCAGATTGTGTCAGGAGTACCCACATGACCCAACAATGAGCAATGAGACATGAGAGGAGAGTTATTGGGGGCACACTCTGAGATGTGTTTCTCCTCTTAGCATTACAGAAAGAGACCATTTCTCTTTTTCTGGAAATTGTTATGCCTGAATGTGACATTCATAGCTGCCACAACCTCCTGGCTAGCATCCTGAGGAGAAAGCCAGCACTGAGTATGGCAGGGAAGAAATAGAAAGAATCTGGATGTCTGGCTGGGTGCGGTGGCTCACACCTGTAATCCCAGCACTTTGGGAGGCTGAGCCAGGCAGATCACTTGAGGCCAGGAGTTCAAGACCAGCCTGGCCAACATGGTAAAACCCTGTCTCTACTAAAAATACAAAATTAGCTGGGTATGGTGGCACATGCCTGTAATTCCAGCTACTTAGGAGGCTGAGGCATGAGAATCACTTGAGCTTGGGAGGCAGAGGTTGCAGTGAGTTGAGATAGCACCATTGCACTTCAGCCTTGGCAACAGAGCAAGACTCTGTCAAAAGAAAGAGAAAGACAGAAAGACAAGAAAGACAGACAGAAAGAAAGAAAAAGAAAGAAAGAAAAGAGAGAAAGAAAGAAAAAAGAAAGAAAGAATCTGGATCTCTAATGACATTGCTGAGCACTGGATCAACTAACCCTGGAGGATCTACTCCAGAACTATCTGTTATGTGACCTACAAACTGTCCTTATTGTTTAAGCAACTTTGGGTTGCAGTTTCTGTTACTTGCAGCCAAGAGCATCCTAGCTTTTACACCTGCCATCATTCAGGCCATCCTCCCATATCTACCACCATCTTCTTTCTCATCCACCCTTGGGAGCCAAAAAACACTGCAGCCACTTACCTTGGCAAAATCTGTAGCTCCCCCACTCATGTCCCTGTTGCCATCCCTTTACAGAAATGACAGTGAAATTTGTACCCAACATTCTTCCCTTGCATGCATTAAAATTGTTCTGCCATTGAAAGCTTGGCATGGGAAAATCCTGGGGTTCTGTGTTTGGAAGAGGCAATCACAAGATGCAGGACCCATCTGGGCAGGTAATGAGGGGCTCAGGTGATTGAGCATAGCTCACTCACCGTCTCTGCTTGGGGGAGCTTGTTCTTACAAGGATCTTATTGGAAATAAAGAAAAGCAAGTGGCCTGGCGCGGTGGCTCACGCCTATAATTCCAACACTTTGGGAGGCTGAGGCAGGTGCATCATTTGAGATCAAGAGTTCAAGACCAGCCTGGCCAACATGGTGAAAACCCATCTCTACCAAAATACAAAAATTAGCTGGGCATAGTGGGCAGGTGCCTGTCATCCCAGCTACTAGGGAGGCTGAGGCAGGAGAATCACTTGAACCCAGGAGGCAGAGGTTGCAGTGAGCCTAGATTGTGCCATTGCACTGCAGCCTGGGCAACAAGAGCAACACTCTGTCTCAAAAACAAAAAAACAAAAAAATTAGCCAGGTTTGGTGGCACATGTTTGTAATCCCAGGTACTTGGGAGGCTGAGGCATGAGAGTCACTTAAACCTGGGCGGCAGAGGTTGCAGTGAGCTGAGATAGCACCACTGCACTTCAGAGCAGGACTCCAACTCAAAAAAAAAAAAAAAAAAAGAAAGAAAGGAAGGAAGGAAGGAAAAGCAAGAAACCAGAGTGCTCAGAGGGCTGGGCCAAGACTGTTTAAGATGTAGTTCCCTGGGGAGCATGAATGGAAATATAGAGCTGACTTTGTGGAAGGGCCAAAACAGAAAGAGGGAAGGAAAATTAGTACTTACAGAGCACCAGGGTGCCAGGGACTGTCCCAGAAATGTCCCAGAATTGTTAAATTCGATGAGAATAAAATGATAGTGGTGTGATGGTTAACTTGATGTGTCAACTTGACTGGATTGAGTGATACCTAGATGGCTGGTGGAGCGTGACTTCTGGAACAGAATGGCAGATGAGTCAGTGGACAGAGTGAGGAAGACCTGCCCTCAATGTGGGTAGACACACGATGCAATCAACTAGGGGCCTGAATAGAACAAAAAGCCAGAGGAAAGGCAAATTCTCTCTCTCTTGGAACTGGGACACCCTTCTTCTTCTGCCCTTGGACATCAGGACTCCAAGCTCTGCAGCCTTTGGACTCTGGAACTTGCACCAGTGGCCTGTGGGTACTCAGGCCTTCAGCCTTGGACTGAGAGTCACACCACTGGCTTCCCTGGTCCTCAGCCTTCAGGCTTGAACTGAGTCATGCAACCAGCTTCGCTGGGTCTCCAGCTGGCAGATGGTCAGTCATGGGACCCCTCAGCCTCCATAATCACATGAGCCAATTCCCCTAGCAAATTCCCCCTTTATCTATCTATCATCTAATCTATCTGTCTATCTTTCATCTATCTATCCTATTGGTTCTGTCTCTCTGAGAACCCTGACTAATACAAGTAGTTAACATCTATTGAGGGGACAGTAGTTGCCAGATACTATTATAAATATTAACATGAATTAACTCAATTATCCTAATAGAAATCCTATGAAATAGTGCTATTATCTCCGTTTTATAGATGCAACAACTAAGACACAGAGAGGTTAACCAACTTGCCCAGAGCTAAGCAACTGGTAAGTGTGTAACCAGGAAAGTGACTTCAGAAGCCCTGCACTCACCCACCAAGCAATAATGCCTCCAAAATGGGTGTGTGCTTAGCCCCTTGCATGGCACATAGATATACAGACATAGATGATATATATTAACTATTAAACATGTGTTGTTATACAAAGAGACTCATATCTCCTTTGTTTATTGATGAAAGTGTTCAATAATCCTCAAAAGAACCTTTTAATCTAGGCTATTGTACTTATACAGATGAGGAAACAGAAGATCAAAGAGGTTACACAGGGTCACACAGCTGGTTTACAAAATAACTCCTTTGAACTAGGCATCTAACTCCAAAGAGCACACTTTGCAATACTCTCCCCTACCTTTTAGGGAGGTATTGGCAGGAATTGCCTGCACTAATATTCATTCACTCAGTCAGGAAATATTTAGTCAGTGTCTCCCATGTTCTAGATACCAAAAACTCATCCATGAGCAAAACAGATGAAGGTTCCTACCGGCAGGATTCTTCTCTTCTAGGCAAGGGAGACAAACAATAAAGGAATCAACAGGTGAAATGGCAGGTGCAGAAAATACCCTGAAGAATCATAAAGCAGGATGGGGGAAGGAAATGCTGGCAGGGGACTTGCTGCTCTGTATGGCAGGTATCTCCGATAAGGACTCATCTGAGCAGATTCCTCAAGGCAGGGAGGAGCCAGGCATGGTGACATACTGTAGTCCCAGCTACGTAGGAGGCTGAGGCAGGAGAATCAATTGAGATCAGGAGTTTGAAGCTATAGGGTACATGATTACCATATGAATAGTTGCTGCACTCCAGCCTAGGCAACATATAGCAAGACTCCGTCTCTTAAAAAAATAAAAGAAGGAGGAGGGAGGAGTGGGCCATCCAGGTATCTCAGGGGCAGTCTAGGAAGAGGGAACAGTAAGAGGAAAGGCTATGAGGTGGTATATTTGTTTCCTGGGGCTTCCATAACAAAATACCACAAAGTGGATGGTTTTAAACAACATAAATTATTTTCTCACAGTTCTGGAAGTAATAAGTCCAAAATCCAGGGTGAGCAGGGTCATGTTCCTTCCAAGGGGTCTGGAGGGGGATACTTCCTTGCCCCCTCCTAGCTTCTGGTGGTTGCCACTCTTTGGTGTTCTGTGGCTTATAGATGCATCAGGCTCTGCCGCCATCTCCACATGGCAGTCTTCCGTCTCTGTGTGATCGTCTCTGTGTCTGTTTTTCTCCTCTTGTAAGGGCACTTGTCATTGGATTAGGGCCCACCTGAATCCATTATGACCTCACCTTAACTTGATTGCATCTGCAAAGACTCTTTTTTTCAAATAAGACCAAATAAGATCAGGTTCACAGGTACCAGATGTTAGAATTTGAACGTATCTTTTTGGGAGACATATGAAAAATTGAGGTCATTAATGACGTCATCTCATCACAGTCCTTCCTTGGGTCACAATTATTTATGTCCCTGCCATATGCAAAATATACACACCCCATCCTAGGACACCCAAATTTTCACCCAAGTACTACATCAGACTGGGAGTCTAAGACGTTGTGATCTACATCAGGACCAAATGCAGCTCCTTAAATGTGATTCCTCTTGATCCAGAGATCTATGAATTAAAAGGACAAGTTGGCTATGGTCTGGCCAAGTTGGTGGCAATGGTGATGGAGATCAGGGTTGTTTAAAATATTTACATTTAATATGAGTATTGATATGGTTAGTATTAGTTTGCTTAGACTACCATAATAAAGGGTCACAGACTGGGTAGCTTAAACAACAGAAATTTATCTTCTCGCAATTTGGAGGTTAGAAGTCTGAGGTCGAGGTGTTAGCAAGTTGGGATTCTCCTGAGGTCTCCCTCCTTGGCTTGCTAATGGCTGTCCTCTCCCTGTGTCTTCACATGGTCTTTTCCTGTAACCAGTCATATTGAATTAGGGCCCATCCTAATGAAATTATTTTAACTTAATGACCTCTTTAAAGACCCTATCTCTAAATATAGTCATATTCTGAGGGACTGGGAGTTAGGGCTTCAACATATTAATTTAGGGGTACAACTTAGCCTGTAACCATTGTTTAAATCTGCCAGCATGCTATTTATTTTCTATTGTCCCATCTGTTCTTTGTTACTTTTTTCCTCTTTTTTCTTCTGGATTGTTTTTGAAGATTTTATTTATCTCTTTTGTTAACTTACTGTGAATATCTCTGTTTTATATTTGTAGTGCTTGCTTTAGGGTTTATAATATACATTTTGAACTTATCTTAGTCTGCCTTCAAGTAATATCATACCTCTTCATGCCTGTATAAAGCTTACAACATTACACTACCATTTTCCCTCTCCCAGCCTTTGTACTATTGTTATATAGGAGAGAAAGGATTACTCAGGCCTGGCACAGTGGCTCACGCCTGTAACCCCAGCTCTTTGGGAGGCTGAGGCAGGCAGATAACGAGGTCAGGAGTTCAAGACCAGACTGGCCAACATGGTGAAAACCTGTCCCTACTAAAAAATACAAAAATTAGCTGGACATGGTGGCTCGTGACTGTAATCCCAGCTACTTGAGAGGCTGAGATAGGAGAGTTGCTTGAACCAAGACCCAGGAGGCGGAGGCTGCAATGAGCCGAGATTGCGCCACTGCACTCCAGCCTGTGCTACAAAGTGAGACTCCATCTCAAAAAAAAAGAAAAGAAAGGATTACTCAGTCATTGCAATGTATGTGGCTCTGGCACCTATAATAAAGGACAGATTAGCAAAAGCAAAGCATACAAATTTATTTAAGATAAGTTTTACCTGACACAGGAGCATTCAGAAATGAAGACCTCAAAAAACAGGGAAAACTCCCAGCACTTTGGGAAGCTGAGGTGGGCGGATCACGAGGTCAGGAGTTCGAGACCAGCCTGGCCAACATGGTGAAACCTTGTCTCTACTAAAAATACAAAAATTATCCAGGCATGGTGGCAGGCACCTGTAATCCTAGATACTAAGGAGGCTGAGGCAGGAGAATTGCTTGAACCCGGGAAGCGGAGGTTGCAGTGAGCTGAGATCACGCCACCGCATTCCAGCCTGGGCAACAGAGTGAGACTCCATCTCAAAAACAAAACAAAACAAAATAAAAAACGGGGAGAATTGTATTTTTATAGATAGCCATTCAGATGTGTGATTGGAGACAAAAGGATATGATCTAATGGTAATAAACTGGGGGAAACAGCAAACCATGTTTGTTCCGATTCTTTTTGGTGTCTTTGCATCTTTGAGGATGAGGACATTCTTTTCCTCCAGGTATAGGGAGAATGCCTCTGGAATGAGGGTCTCATGACCTATTTTCAGAGAAGGTCAACTAGGTTTTATGGTCCACTACAGGGGATAGGGAGTGAGAAAAAATATTTCTAGTTTCTATGGCCTGTTTCTGCTATTTCTTCTATGGCAAAAGTGCTATATTTTGGAGTAGTGTGTCCTGAACCCCACCAGTTGTCATATGTTTTACTTCTACATATAGTAAAAAACCTGAAATACATTTATATTTCTTTTCTTAATCAATTATTACTGAAAGAGATTTTTTAAAGAAAAAAGATATTTTATAGTTTCATAACTACTACTTTTGGTGCTTTTCATTCTTTTGTGTATCTCTCGATCTCTATTTGACATGATTTTCCCTCTGTCTGAAAATTTTTTTAACATTTCATGTAGTTCTTTTATGTTTTTGATGATTCTGTCATCTCTGGTTTCGTGTAAAGTCTTTATAATTGTCTTCATTTTTGAAAGACATCTTTGCTGGGTATAGAATTCTGTGTTGACAACGTTTTTCTTTCAGGACAGTCGTGTGCTACATAATGATGTTTTGGTCAATGATAGACTGCATATACAATGGTGGTTCCATAAGATTATAATACTACATCGTTATTGTATTTTTTCTCTATTTGGGCATGGTTAGATACACAAATACTTACCATTGTGTTACAACTGCCTACAGCATTCAATACAGTAACATGTTATACAGGTTTGTAGCCTAGGAGCATAGGCTATACTTCAATGTGTTGCAGGCTACACCACCTAGGCTTGTGTAACTATATTCTATGATGTTTGTAAAACAACAAAATCACTTAATGATGCATTTCTCAGAATCTATGCCAGTTGTTAAGCAACATGTGACTGCACTTAAAAGATGTTACTCTGCTGTCCTCTGGGTCACATTATTACAAAGATTTAGTCTGTTTTTCTTCTTATCTTTATTCCTCTATACAAAATGTCTTTATACTCTTGCTGCTGTTAAGATTTCCTCTTTGGCCAGGCACAGTGGCTCAAGCCTGTAATCCCAGCACTTTGGGAGGCTGAGGTGGGTGGATCACCTGAAGTCAAGAGTTTTAGACCAGACTGGCCAACATAGTAAAAACCCATATCTACTAAAAATATGAAAATTAGCTGGATGTGGTCGTGTATGCCTGTAATCCCAGCTACTCGGGATGCTGAAACAGAACTGCTTGACCCAGGAGGTAGAGGTTGCAGTGAGCCCGTATTGCACAACTGCACTCCAGCATGGGTGATAGAGCAAGACTCTATATCAAAAGTAAAAATAAATCTTTATCACTAGCTTTAAGAAATTTGTTTATAAAGTGTGTTGGTGTCATTTTAATAATGTTTATTGTCCTTAGGAATCATTGAGCTTTTTAATCTGTAGGTTTATAGTTTTCATACTTTTGGCTATTATTTTTTAAAATATTTTTCTTCTCTTACTTTTTATCTATATGCATACCTCATTTCATTGTGCTTCACTTTTTTTTTTCTACAAATTGAAGGTTTGTGGCAACCCTGTATCGAGCAAATCCATCAGCACCATTTTTCCAACAGCATGTTCTCACTTTAGATCTCTGTGTCACATTTTGGTAATTCTCACAATATTGCAAATGTTTCATTATTGTTGTATGTGTTGTGGTGATCTTTGATCAGTGATCTTTGGTGTTACTATTATAACTGTTTTGAGACACAATGAGTTGTGACCATATAAGATGGCAAACTTAATCAAAAAATGTTCTGTTCTGACAGCTCCACTGACTGGCCATTTCCCTGTCTCTCTCCCTCTTCTCAAGCTTCCTGATATGGTTTGTATCTGTGTCCCCATGCAAGCTCATGTTCATTTGTAATCCTCAATGTTGAAAATGGGCCCTCGTTGGGGTGACTGGATCATGAGGGCAGTTTCTCATTGTTTAACACCATCCTCCTTGGAGCTGCTGTCGTGACAGTGAGTTTTCATGAGATGTGGTAACTTAAAAGTGTGTAGCACCTCTTCTGACTCTCTCTCTCTCTCTTCCTTCTGCTCCAGCCCTGTGAAGTGCCTCTCTCCCACTTTGCCTCCCACCATTGGAAGCTTCCTGAGGCCTCCCCAGAAGCAGAAGCCACCATGCTTTCTGCAAAGGCTCCAGAATCATGAGCCAATTAAACCTCTTTTCTTTATAAATTACCCAGTCTCAGATATTTCTTTATAGCAATGTGAAAACTGACTAATACACCTCCCTATTCCCAGAGACACAACAATATTTAAATTTGGCCAATTAATTACCTTACAATGGCCTCTAAGTGTTCAAGTGAAAGGAAGAGTTACACAGCTCTCATCTTAAATCAAAAGCTAGAAATGACATTTAGTGTGGAAGACATGTCAAAAGCCAAGACAAATTGAGAGCTAGGCCTCTTGCACCAAACAGCCAATTTTTGAATGCAAAGAAAAAGTTCTTGAAGGAAATTAAAAGTGCTATTCTGGTAAGCAAATGAATGTTAAGAAAGCAAAACAGCCTTATTGCTGATAGGGAGAAAGTTTTAGTGTTCTGCATAGAAGATCAAACCAGCCGTAACATTCCTTTAAGCCAAAGTTTAATCCGGAGCAAGGCCCTAACTCTCTTCAACTCTATGAAGGCTGAGAGAGGTGAGGATGTTTCTTCGAAAAGAAAAGTTGGAAGCCAGCAGAGTTCATGAAGTTTAGGTAAAGAAGCCATCTCTAGAATGTAAAACTGCAAGGTGAAACAGTAAGTACTGACATAGAGCAGCAAGTTATTCAGAAGATCTAGCTGAGATAATTGATGAAGGTGGCGCGAAACAACAGATATTCAATGTTAATAAAACAGCCTTATATTGGAAGAAGATGCCATCAAGGACTTTCACAGCTAGAGAGAAATCAATGCCTGACTTAAAAACTTCAAAAGACAGGCTGACTGTCTAATGAGGGGCTAATACAGCTTCTGATTTTCAACGGAAGCCTGTGCTTATATACCATTCTAAACATCCTAGGGCCCTTAAGAATTATGCTAAATCCACTATGCATGTGCTCTACATGTGGAACAGCAAAGCCTGGATGATAGCACGTTTATTTATAGCATGGTTTATTGAATATTTTAAGCCCACTGTTGAGACATGCTGCTCAGAAAAAAAAAAAAAAGATTCCTTTCCAAATATTATTGGTCTGACAATGCACCTGGTCAATCAAGAGCATTGATGGACATCTACAAGGAGATTAATGTTGTTGACAAGCCCACTAACACAACATCTATTCTGCAGCCCATAGATTAAGAAGTGATTTCAAGTAACATTTCAGTCTTATTATCTAAGTAGCACATTTTGTAAGGCTATAACTGCCATAGATAGTCATAGTTCCTCTGATGGATCTGGACAAAGTCAGTTGAAGAGCTTCTGAAAAGGATTCATCATTCTAGATACCATTAAGAACATTTGTGGTTCATGGGAGGAGGTAAAAATAGCAACATTAACAGGAGTTTGGAAGAATTGTATTCCAACCCTCATGGATGACTTTGAGGGGTTCAAGACTTCAGTGGAAGAAGTAATTGCAGATGTGGTGAAAACAGCTAAGGAACTAGCCTGAAGGTGTGACAGAATTGCTGCAATCTCATGATAAAACATGAATGGATGAGAAATTACTTCTTATGGATGAGCAAAGAAAGTGGTTTCTTGAGATAGAATCTACTACTGGTAATGATGCTGAGAACATTTTTGAGACGACAACGAAGGATTTAGAATATTACATAAACTTAGTTGATTAAGCAGTGGCAGGGCTTGAGAAGATTGACTCCAGTTTTGAAAGAAGTTCTGCTGTGCGTAAAATGCTATCACACATCATCACCTCCTGCAGAGAAATATTTTCTGAAAGGACAAGTTAATCAATGTGGCAAACTTCATTGTTATCTTCTTTTAAGAAATTGCCACAGCCAACCCAATCTTCAGCAACCATCACCCTGATCAGTCAGCAGCCATCAACATTGAGGCAAGACTCTCCCCCAGAAAGATTACAACTTGCTGAAGGTTCAGACAATCATTAACATTTTTTAGCAGTTTTGTTTGTTTTTTCCGAGACAGGGTCTCGCTACGTTACCCATGCTGGACTCAAACTCCTGGGCTCAAGTGATTCTCCTGTCTCAGCTTCCTGAGTAGCTGGGACTATAGGCATGCACCACTACACCCAGCAGCAATAAAATATTTTATAATTAAGGAATGCACATTGTATTTTTAAATATAATGCTATTGCAAGCTTAATAGACAACACTATAGTGTAAATAAAACTTTTTTAGCCAATGTGTTGGGCCAACAAAACTTTTATGTGCACAGCCAGGTGCAGCAGCTCACACCTTTAATCACAGCAATTTGGGAGGCTGAGGTGAGCAGATTGGGCTCAGGAGTTCAAGACCAGCCTGTGCAACATGGTGAAACGCTGCCAATACAAAACACAAAAATATTAGCCAGGCATAGTGGTGCATGCCTGTGGTCTTAGCTACTCAGGAGGCTGAGGTGGGGGATCTCTTGAGCCCAGGAGGTTGAGACTGAGCTGTGGCCATGCCACTGCACTCCAGTCTGGGAGACAGAGTGAGACTCTATCTCAAAGAAACAAACAAAACAAAACAAAAACAAACAAGCAAACTTTTACATGCACCAAGAAATCAAAAATCTTATGTGACGCTACTGAAGTATTAATTCCACTGCAGTGGTCTGGAACTTAAAACCACAATATCTCCAGTGTATGGCTGTGCTTCTGGAACTCCAATTGCACATACATTAGGTCACTTTAAGTTCTTCATCTGCCCTTCCTTCTTTTCTTTCTTTCTTCCTTCTTTCCTTTCTTATTGTCTTTCTTTTTTTTTATTTAGCTTTTTCAGTTTTTTTTCTCTGAGTGTTTCACTTTAGATAGTTTATACTGCTATATCTTCAAAGTCACCAGCCTTTTCTTCCACAGTATCTAACCTGTTATCACATCCAATACATTTTCCATCTCAGACATTATATTCATATAGAAGTTAGATTTGGAGTTTTTTTATATCTTCCCTGTCTCTCCTTAGTACGCTCATGGATTTTTCTACCTTGTTAAACATATAAAATATAGTTATACTTGCTATAACTTAATTTTCTACAAGTCAATCATCTACTAGTAGACTACTAGTAACTAGTAATCTTGATTACTAGTTCTGTCATCAGTGTGATTTCCGAATCTGTTTTATTGACTGATTTTTCTGTATATTTTCCTGCTTCTCTGTGTCTCGTAATTTTTATTGTTTTCCAGATATTGTTAATTTTACCTTGTAGGATGCTAGAGATTTCTGTATTCCTTTAATTGTTTAGGTGAGAGGGTAAACACTGTTCCTGTGATGCTATTAATGCCTAAAGTGAAAGTCTTAGGTCTTGTAGCACACTGAGAATCTTTTGCTGGCTGAGACAGCTGGGGATAAGGACTGGGAAATTGCTCCAATTCTGCAAGTTCTGGGCTTTTTATATTCCCTCTAAATTATGTTAACAAACTGGTCATTTTCTTCTTCAGCTCATCTTTTTCCTAGTATCTTATCAAATTCAGTTAGTAAGAGCCATTTGATCCTTTCAGCCTTCTACCGGGAAATCTCACTGCTCAAGTCCACAAGTTCATTAAGTACTTCTATCTTCCAAATTACCACAGACAACAGTTTTGCCTATTATTTTGTTAAACATAATGAGTCACCTTGTTTTCTAACCTATTGTAGTAGTTTCCTTCCTTCCTTCCTTTCTCTTTCCTTCCTTCCTTTCTCCCACCCACCACCCTCCTTCCCTCTTTCTTTTCTCTTTCTTCTTTCTTTTCTTTCCACAGGGTCTCACTCCGTGAGTGGCACAATCACAGTTCACTGCAGCCTTGACCTCCTGGGCTCAAGCCATCCTCCCACCTCAGCCTCCTGAGTAGAGTAGCTGGGACTACAGGTGTACACCACTGTACCTGGCTAATTTTTTATTTTTTGTAGAGATGGGGTCTTGCTAAGCTGTCCAGGCTGGTCTCAAACTCCTGGGCTCAAGCAATCCTCCCACCTCAGCATCTCAGTGTGTTGGGATTACAGGCATGAGCCACTGTGCCTAGCCAGTTTCTTTATCATCTTTTCTAGTCTCTACTTGCTTTCCAATTCCAAAGCTAGCACTATATGTGTTAGAGTTGGTTTGGCTTTTGGTTTGCTTTGGTTTATAGCAAAACCTGATTTCTAGTCATCAGTTTAATGCTGCATAACAAGTCACCCTAAAATTTAGTTGCTTAAAACAGCACTCACTTATGACTTCTCCTAAGTTCGTATGCTGGCTAGGAAGTTCTGCCCATCTGGCCTAGGCTTGGCTGATCTTAGCTGTGCTTGCTCCTGTATCTGCAGTCAGCTGGGGGCTGGATGTTCTAGGATGTCCTAGTCTGGGACAACTAAACTCTCTTCCTCATGTGTCCCACATGCCTGAGATAGACTGGCATAGTCATGTTCTCATGACCAGAGGCCAGCCCTGGTATAATCTCATAATCGTTGCAGGATTCTAAGAGAGGAGGCAGAAACACACAGTACTTCTTCAAGTCTCTGCCTGAATCAAGCTTATTAACTGACATTGGCCAAAGCAAGTCAAGTGGCCAAGCCCGGAATCAGTACGGAAAGGCAGTAGCAAGAGGGGTAGATACAGGGGGGCATAAAACATCAGAGACAGCCACGCAGTGTCTACTCCACCTGTGAAGTGGGTATTAGAATTATGATCATCACCCCCATTTTACAGATGGGGAACCGAGGCACCGAGAAGTTAAATGTCTTGCCCAAGATCTTAGCAAGGGGGCAGCTTTGAACCCAGGTGATGCGGCGCTGGAGTCCCTGTGCTTTCAAGTACAGCGCTCTACCTTCCTCTGGGGCCAGGCCCAGGGCGTTCCAGTGGCCTTCGACCCACCTGGAAAATGGGTCATCCAGCCTTCGCTTGGAGCCCTTCAAGGAGGGCAAGCTCACCACCTACCTGGCTCGGCCATTGCCCTCGGAGACAAAAGCCCAAAGACCGGCAGGGTCTGGCTGCCAGCGGTCACTGGGGGAGGCCCCGGCCAGTCCCTGCCTCCCAGTCCTGAAATATGCCTGTGGCCGCAAAGCGAAGCCTTTCAGGGGTTAAAGGCAAGGAAGAGAGAAACAAAAGAAGGAATAAAGTCAAGAAATGTGCCATGAAGCTTCTTGCCGCGCAAAGCAGAGAAAGTCATTTCCAACTTCTTTCATCTCGTAGATGAAGCCACTAAATAAAGGGGCAAAGCGGCGAACACAAGGGCTTTTAATCTGTCTCATCTCCTTCATAATAACTGCAAACTTTCCCTAGGCCCCTGGGAGTGAGCCTCTTCCCTGCGCTCGGCCTTATCTCCCCCTCCACATTTCGCCGGCGCCGCGCCACCCCCAGCGCGCGCTGCCCGGGCCGTCCCGGCGAGGCCTGGGGGAGCCTGCGCTCCCCGCCGCATTGTTCGGGCCGGCCCGGGGCGCGGAGGAGGGATGAAGGCCAGTCAAAGGGAAGCTGGCGCGCCGCGGCTTCATTAACGCCGGCCTTTCAGCGGCGCGCATATCAGAGCCAGGCCTTTTCACAGGCGCTAATTAGCAATTTGGAGCCTTCCCCCCTCTGGAGAGGCGCCTTCAATCTAACAAGTGGGAACCGCGCGGCGCTCCCTTTTTTCTTGCACTTAATATTTATTGTTTTCCATTTTCTCCCTCGCCCTCGCTTCCCCCTCCCACCCCGCCGCATTGTCCAGCTCACCGCCACCAGATAAGGCCTTGGGGAGGGGGTCCGGGGGAGGGCGCATCATTAATCACTCTTTTAATTCTCGGCTAATGATAACTTTCTCTCTCGCACTGAGAGAAGTTAATCTTTCCTGGACGTGGAGAGGAAGGGAGAGTCGGAACGGAACGGGGATGGGTGAACACAGAAGGGTGGCGACGATGGAAGGGGCCATTCTAATCCTTCCTCCTCCCACCCCATTCTCCAACTTTCTCCACTGATCTGTTGGCGTTACAATTAGATTCTTCCTGATCCTCTACCCAGCAGCAACTTTTCCGCAGCATCGGACCTATTCATCAAAGTTCAGCTCAGCTACCACCTCCTCCTTGAAGTCAACCCTGATTGTCCGGGCTGAATCTCTCTCAAATCCCATAGTGCTCTTCATACACTGTGATTATGGAGAATTCTGCCTATGCTACACTTGCTTATAAGTCAAGTGTAAAGGCCACCAAATTTTTTAAATGTCTGTATCCTCCCTAGGACCAGTGTACAGTAAGTATTTGTGGAATCAATAGATCAACACATTTCTGACTGCCACAAGGGTACAGCCTTTTTTGAAAAGAAAAAAAAAAAGGCTCACGCCTGCAATCCCAGCACTTTGGGAGACCGAGGCGGGTGGATCACGAGGTCAGGAGTTCAAGACCATCCTGGCCAAGATGGTGAAACCCCGTCTCTACCAAAACTACAAAAAAATTAGCTGGACACGGTGGCAGGCGCTTGTAATCCCAGCTACTCAGGAGGCTGATACAGGAGAATCGCTTGAAACTGGGCAGCAGAGGTTGCAGTGAGCTGAGATAGCGCCACTGCACTCCAACGTGGGTGACAGAGTGAGACTCCGTCTCAAAAGAAAAATAGATATTTGCCAAACTTTTAAATAGCATTTGCCCCTGCTGCATGGCAGTTACTGTTCTAAACACTAATATTCACTCACTGAATCCTCATAACAACCCTGCTTAGTAGATGTGGCCCCTCTTTTGCAGATGAAGAAACCAAGACACAGACAGGGTTAGTAACTTGCCTGTGATGACACAGCTGCCATTCAAACTCAGGCTTTCAGGCTTCGGAGCCTGTGTTCTTAAGCCCACTTTGCTAGGATACTATCTTGGCTTCCACACACGACTCTGCCTGTCTACCTGGATGGAGGAGTGGGCTGGGAAGAAGGTCCATGCCGAGAGTGCAGGCAGGTGCAGAAGGGGTGGTAAAGATGGCAGATAAGCCAGGCCTTCACCTGGAAAGCCCACACAACAGTCAGACCTGACCCCCCAGTGTTTCGCACTTGGCCACAAAGACAGCCCTGTCAATAGTGGCCTAAGCCCTGGGCCCCGACCCTGGCCGAGACCCCCTGCATAACCTGATCTCCCTTCTCACCACAGGCCCACGCCACCCATTTCAAGGTAACAGGATCAAAATTCCCAACAAACTCTGGGTTCTGCTATGCAGAAGTGAGTCGAGTGGAGTGCCCTGAAGAGGGAGGGAGGGCAGGAGAGCCCCCGAAAATCCCCTCCGAATTATAAACATATCCTCTTTAAGTACATTTCTAAGGATAACATTTGTATTACTCTGTCCTGTGCCTGCAGATAGAGCCTGCTTATCTCCGCATCGCGCCCCTTTCTTTCCACTCTGCTGGGAGCCGTCCCTATCTGAAGCCACGCTGGCAATCCGCTTCCCTGCAATTGTTTCGATCGAGGGGAAAAATTAATTTCTGCCTATCATTAATTGAGAGAATTGTGTGGAGGGCAAGGGAAGGGGAGGGGGGAGGAGAGGAAGGAAGGAGGCGGAGGGGAGCAATCGTGTTATTAACCGTGTCCCTTTCATAAGCAAATATTCTGATTGCCATCAGTGAGATGAGAGGCTCATTAATGCAGGAAGCAGAGAGGTGATTAGAGAACTTTCAAGAGCTATTGAGCTAAGCGGGAGGGAGGGTTGCAGGGATCTGGAGGCTGTGGGAATTTGGGAAGGACTGGGTTGGGGGAAAAGCCACTGGCCTTGTGGATGAGCTTTCCTGCCCCTCCTCAGCCCCTCTCCCCAGGACTCACTTTCAAACAGTCCCCAACACTAGCAGCCAGAGTTGGGAAGAATGCAAAAAAAAGTGAGTGAAAACTTCGTAGAAGTCATTTCTCCTCCAGATCAAATTTTCTAGCCTCCCAAATATGTTTGTCTAAAAGAGTGTATGTGTGGTTTTTAAAAATAATTAATTTTATGTATTTATTAATTAGAAATGGGGTCTCACTGTGTTGCCCAGATTGGACTCAAACCCTTCCTGGGCTAAAGTGATCCTCCTGCCTCAGCCTCCTGCGGACCTGGAACTACACTTGTGGGCCAACACATCTGGCTCAGTGTGTTTGCTTTAATTCTGTGATTGCACTCCCTGATTTCCCAGATTCCATCAGTTCCTGTTTATTGCCCCCACCCTGCCTCACTTGTTTATGTACCTGCCTGTTGTGTGACATCCTTTGTGTGTGGAGCTCGGTCAGGCTGGGGCTGCAGAGCTCAGAGCTGCTGGAGGTGGTTAGGGATTGAAAGGGTGGGGACAGTGACAGAAGATGGGCACATGGGATGGTGGCAAGGGTGAATGTCGTTGATACCCACCTCACATCCTCCCCACCCACTTCTGATTTCAGCCATAGCTATGCTGGTCAGTGCCATGGGAACCCGTTTCAATCCAATCCACCTCAAGCAGGACCTCATATTTCTCTCAAGCTTTCTGCCCCAGGAACTTCTCCAAGGAGAAGGTGCTCAGACCTCCAACACAGACCCCTACACACACACATATCAAGCAGAAGTCTGGGCGAGTTTATGCCCCCTGAGCCAATGGGGGTCAGACCTCTGTGAATAAATACCCTGGAAGGATAATTCTGGCAGCCATTCTTCGTCCAGCGCAGAGAGCCTGAGTCAAACCCCATTGCCTACAGCAGCTCTCTTGGGAGCACACTCTTTCACTGACATCTGTATTGGTCTCACTTTCCCCACCCTCACTCCTGCTACCTGGGGTCATCTCTCAAACTATCTGTACCCAAGTCTGCTCAGTTCTTTTTTCAAAAGAACACACACTGAGACGCTGACCACATGTGTCCCCAGTATAAAGGGCAGGAGATGGTTACCATGGAGAGTGGTGAGCACTACCTCAGAGAATGGCTACAGATGGCTGTGGGCGGCAGCAGGTGATAGAGACAAAGCCATGTGCTGGGGCAGAAGAGCCAAGACCAGGAGCCAGGGAGAACAGGGAAGCCACAGGTTGAGCTCAGGTTCCGAGACAAAACCACATGTGAGACAGAGATGATGACACCTGGAAACCGACGCTCTGTTGGGGAAAGCTGCATTGGCGGCCCTGTGGTGGCACAGCCACAGCAGCATGGCCAGCTTCCTGGGCTGTGGCCAGACCCTGTGCCTGGGTTCAGGGTGCTCCAGACACTAAATTGCCATCTCGAGATGCTTCCAAACCTTCCTGACCTCCTCTCCCAACTGTGGCCATGAGAAATTCTCCAAGACAGACAGAAACCATGCCCAGTTCTTCTTCACACCCAGCTTTTCTAGCTCCCAGAATGCTTCCCAACATCTGTTTTCAAAGTAAGATGCTCCCAGCTGGAGACACAAGAGACAGAAGCAGAGAAGTCCAAGGGAGGAATAGCCCGTGCAGGGCTCAATGGAAGGGGCTATGGTTATCCTGTCTCCCAAACTTCACACCCAAAGGACAGTTGGATTCCCTTCCAAGAACCAAATGTTCCCTCCGAACACACCCT
This sequence comes from Cheracebus regulus, assembly GCA_963574635.1. Classification (NCBI taxonomy): domain Eukaryota; kingdom Metazoa; phylum Chordata; class Mammalia; order Primates; family Pitheciidae; genus Cheracebus; species Cheracebus regulus. Next base: position 67,223 of record CAUYQU010029216.1, read on the forward strand.
GACTGCAAAAATAGAAGAGCAATCAGCAAACACCAAGACCAAAAGGAGCCCTGGGAAAAATTAGGAAAGAGGAAAAGAAAGAAAGAAATGAAGAGGGTGAGAAAAGAGAAGGAGCGGCACTTGGAGATTTTCAGAACAATCTCCATTCTTTACGGTGCTTTCTGTTTTAAAAAAATGAAAAAGGAATGATGGAGAAGGGGAGAGAGTCAGACAAGTTTAATGATGTGTGTTCAAAGCTCAGATTGGAAAAATGACAGAGAAAAGCAGCCTGTTTCGGCACTAATAAATTGTTCTCTGCCGTAAGAGGCGCCTGTCGCGGCATTAATACAGGCCCCTAATACACGGGTCAGGGTTAAGTAATTCTCTCCGGCAACTTAAGCGAATAATGAAGCTGGCAGCGGCCGGTGGTGCGGTGGGAGAGATGGTCTATGCCGCCGGCACTTTGTCTTCATTTATTATGCCAGCGGCGGCACGGACGGAAAGCCTCCGCCGAGGAGATATCGCTTCATTTCGGCAAGGTAATGAAAGCCGGGCTGGGGGGAGGATAAACCAATTTGCCGGCTGACACTGGGAGGAGTGATTTGCGGACTCAAGAAGGGGAGAGGAGGGCCCATGCACAAGGAGGCACAAGGCTGAGCCATGGTGGACCAAGGCTCTTCCATGAGGCAGAGGCCGGGCAGGGGCTCCCAGTGGGGCGAATGGAACAAAGCTAGGGGAAGAAGGGGGAAAAGTGGAAGACCCAGGTGAGTGGGATAGTCGACTAGGACTGAAGGAAATGAACAGAGAACAGAGCAAAGGAAAGAAAGGTCTCCGATGGTATGTGGGGGTAATGGATAGCTGAGACTGGGAAAAGGGGCATTGTGGGAAAGAAAAGAAACTGAGGCAGAAGCTGGAGGTACAGGAAAAGGCCAAGTGGGGCAGAGCAAGTTGGATGGTGATTGCAGGGAGAAAGTACAGGCTGGCCGATAACAAGCCTGAAATATTTGGAGGTGAGCTGTTTTTGAATGGGTAGTCTAAAGTTTACTGAGATCACTCCAATAGTCATACAGTTTGGCAATTATGTCCTCTGTGAACAGCTCCGGCTAGTTGGCCATCAGAACCACCTCTGGCAGCTTCTGTTCTCCAGTGATGTCCTCAGGTTGCAACTTAAATTTGGGGGCAGAGGGTCTGAGCTTGTATTAGTGGGGGAGTAAGTTGGAGGTGCAATCTCTTCCTTTTGGACTGATCAGAATCACTCACAGCAGGAAGCCCCCCAGTTATACCTTAAAAGTGGAAGGAAATCCTCTCCTGAATCACCTGTCCAGGTAAGTCTCCCCTGCAGTTGAGTACCTTCCTCCAACAGTGTGGCCTAATTAGTTGCCATTCTTTGTCCCATGACAAGTAACAAGAAGTAAGAGCAGGACTAGTGGCTCCTCAGAATGTTGGTAACCATGTCTTGTGTGCATTTCAAGGTCACATCTGAACCAGGTGCTACACCATAGAGGCAGACGTAACCCCAGAAAACTATGTTGGGTTATGTAACTGCACTGTTACTTTCTCCAGCACTGGGACTTTTTCTTTCTTCCTTTCAGCACCAAGACTTTTGGACAGCTCCAGCCAGAGAGCCAGCAAACTAAACAGGATTTCTGCCCTTATTATCTATCACTTTTCAAGTTCCCTAAGAGCCATTCCCACTTCTTCCTCCTAAGGTTAAAATGAGCAGCTCCTCAGCAGTCAATAAATGGAGAAGAATCTCAACTTCCCCTTCCCCACCTTCCCCTTGCCAAGGGGAAGTCCTCTCCTTCTTACTCTACACCCATCTCTGGACACATGTGTTCATAAGCACATGCACACACACACACACACACACACACACACACACACACACTCAATCCCAAATAATGCTGCTACTTTTCTCCCCTGATGTGGGTTAAGGATTTCCAATAAGGACCAAGTATTTGAAGCTTAACACTGCAGTCTCTAGAGGAGCCAGGCCAATTTCACACTAATCTAACCCATGAAGGGAGAGAGCATTGGAAGCAAAAATTACATCAAAGAGAAGTTAATGCTGAGAAGCAGGCGACATAAAAAGGAGCTGCTTTCAGTTTCAAATGACTACACCAATCTGGATTAAGAGATCAGCCTACCGAATGCCTGTATCACCATTGCTATGTCCGGGCACCAGGCAGAATGAAGTCATGTCCTCAGGGGCCATTCTGAATAGGGGTCAGAGGAGAAAAATGAGGTTTCCACCCTGACCCCACATTCATTGACATAGTACATGCTCTGGGCTGGGGGCTTTTGAGAAAATAAGTCAAAGAGATATAGGAGAAAAGACTAGAAGGAAGCACATCACAATGCTAACTTTGTATTTAGGAGATTTCCCCCCCTTTCTATTGCTTCATATTTTCTGAAATGAAGTTTTCTTACTTTCATGGTGACAAAAATAAAATAGATGTTCAAACAGCAATGGAACCTCAATGTGCTTTCCTCCATCTGGAATTTATATCTCCAGGCATTTTCTTTGGCACAACACTTAGCACAGTTATGTTTATAGGTGAAAAAGCACTTTATAAATGGCTGTGTGGAGGGTTATGACAGTGTGGTCAGTGATGGAAAGTGATGGGGGTAGCCGCAGGTTCTTTCACTAATCCTAAGACAGTGGCAGAAGGCAACCTGAGACGTTCTTAACACCTTCATTCTCCCCTTTTTCAGGCTGTGGAGTCTCAATGCTGCTAAATCCCTAGCACTCTGCTACAGCCTGACTGAATGCCATTTGTTGAATGAGCAAATAAAAGAATGAAAGGAAAAACAACAATCTTTTCCATTTCATCTGGCCACAAATAGCATTGCTCCCAAGTAGTCTGACTCCATGCTTCCTTTTGCACAAGGCCCCACTGCTCCCTCCAAACAGATGACCTGGAGACCAGGAAAGAATTCTTGTCAGGCTCCCAGACAAAGGTTGCTCAAACAGCCAATACCCGTTGCCCCGAGAGACCACCAATCTGTCCCCATCTGCCAACTGCTGGGCTTCTTCCAACTCCTTGGGCCTGAAATCCACTGACCTGGGGGAATGACCCACAGGACAGAGAGAGGTGGAGGCACATCAAGAGTGATGGGCCCAGACTGTGGTGCCGCTGGGGAGGAGCCACCCATCATCCCATTTTAAGTGGAGCTGAGGTGAGATCGGCCTCCCACCCACCCCTCCTCTTGCCCACCCGAGGCAGCAGCCTGACAAGTGTAAATCGCAGAATGAATGGAGACGCCCGGCCCGTGGAGCCAGTGTCTCTGCGGGCATCTCCGCGCTGATTGACTTGTCGCCTCTGCGAGGCTGACTCTATCAGCTCCTCGGCTCCTCCAATTCCAGGTGTGATTTAGTTTGGAGATGAGAGGTGACAGTTAGCATTGGTACTCGTCACTGTAGATCAGACGCAGCCATGCTGTCTTCCCAGTCCCCAGCCCGCCCCCTCCCAACTCCAAGGCTCCACGGTCAGCGCTCCCGCCCAGCCCACACACTGGCAAGCGAGGCTCCTTTCCACCCTCTGCACTCCCCAGGGCTTCCTCAATGTCAATGCCTTCCTCGTCTTCCTCAGGCCTGACCCTCCCTGTTTCCCAAAAGCCCCTGCATCCTTGTCTTTCCTGGAATCGCTGGAGGGTTTTTCTTTCTCCATCTTCTCTCTCCTGGTTAGCTTAGCCTCTGAGCATCCTCAGTTCCTGCTGGCTCTCTGCTCAGTATCCCCTGCAGGGGCCAGGGGGATGTTCACTGGGCTAGTGCCTTCCTCAACACTTGGGAACACTTTTTCATTGAGGTATAACCCACACAACACACACAATTCTTATGTGTGCAGTTCAGTGGTGTTTTACATATATTATCACTCTGTGGCCATCACTCAGATCAAGATGTAAAACATTTATAGCACCTCTAATTACTTCCTGCATGCCAGAAGATGTTTAAGAATAAAACCTCTTCTGGAAAGGAGACCTAGACCAGATGTGAGCAAAATCTTTCAGGTCTGGAGAATCCAGAAGAATCTAGAAGGTTATGTATAAGGAGGGGAGTGTCTCTGTACAGGATTTCAGAAAGCACATATCCCAGGCACAGGGCAGCCGGTGTGTTGGAGTGGCTTCTGACCTTGTGCTCAGTAGTCTCAGCCACATCCTCTGCTTTGGACTAGTGGGGACCCAGAAGTGGAGAAGAGCTCAAAAGGCTACTTGGTTGCTCTCACCACCAAGCAAGTCCATATCCTGAAGCACACTGGCCTGGCCTGTTTCTGGAGGGTCACTCTTGTTTCAACAATGTGTGACCTTGTCAGTGGGGCAGTTTATTCTTCCTCCAAACCTACTCTTACTTGCTATTCTCTCTCTCTCTCTCTCTCTCTCTCTCTCTCTCTCTCTCTCTCTGTCTCTCTCTTTCAGACAGAATTCTGCTCTGTGGCCCAAGCTGGAATGCAGTGCTGCAACCTCACTGCAGCCTAGCATTGACCTCCCAGGTTCAAATGATCCTCTCACCTCTGCCTCCCAAATTGCTGGGATTACAGATGTGATTCACTGCACCCAGCCCACTTGCTACTCTTGAAGCCCATTTCACTCTTTCCACAGGCGTCTGTTCAGGGTCTGATGGACATAAGTCCCACAGTCCCATCCATGCAGGGATGCATAAAACATGGTCCTTCTTAAACAACCTCTAGTCTTTCAGGGGAAACAGACATGACCTCCTAATTCTATTCAGCTCTATTCTATTTGCTCTGTAGAGAAACAGGCAAAGAGTTGGAGAGGGAACAGTGATTACTTCTATCTATGGGGGAGGGGTGGTAAATAGAATTTCAGGTGGTAGAAGCTGAAAAAAGAACTAGTATTCTCCAAATATGGCTATGTAGTGGGGATAAGAAGCTATGCCAACCTTACAGTTCTAGGCCACCGAGGCGCCAGTGGTGGGCACCCCCGTGCAGCCCAGGTCCTCAGCAGCACAAACCTAGGCATGTCACAAATAAGGACACCTTTAGGATGGCCCATGCTTCATTAGAATCACAGATATTCTTTTTCATCCAATCACTATTAGATAGTGAAAGAGGCAGATGAGGTCCCTACTCTCGCAGAACTTAGGAAAAGAAGGCAGACAGTAAATAATTTTAGGTTGCAGACATGGAACTTGGAACCTGGAGAGCCCAGATCTTTCTACTGAGGTATGATGTGCATGCAGAAAAGTATGCAAATATCAGTGTACAGTTTAGTGAATATTTATGTATGTATATACCCAGCAGTGTGCTGGTAAGTGTTTAATTGGCTCTTCATGGAGAAGGAAGCCCCAAATATAACATTTGCCCATTTCCATGGTGCAGGTACTCCCATCATGGCTGATTTCAAACCTCAACGTGGCCTCACCACACATGGAGCTGGGAAGAGACGTGAGTGGGTGGGAGCCAGGGTGAGCTGGATCCAGAGCTGCTCTGTACATTGAAGAATAAACTTGTGCAACCCCGCCTCGGATCAAGATATGGAGCAGTTCCAACACCCCAGAAGTGTCCAGTGTCCAGGGAAGGCTTTTGAGAGTCAAAATCTTGTCAGAAGAAGACCCGAGTGAGATATGAGCAAACCTTCTCAGGCTGTGAAGGACCCAAGAGAGTCTAGAAGGCTGGTGGGAAAGGAGGAGAGTTCCTCGGATAAAGAGCTACTCTTTTCTAGGCTTCTGGAGAGTGAACTGTCGAGTGAGAGGAGGGATTTTAGCCATGCCACTGTCAGAGGGTTCTCTAGAGATGCTTCAGGGGTCACTGATGAGGATCTCCAGGAGGTGGAGTGGGCAACCTCGTGGTTCCACCTGTGTCTGTGTCTCTGCAGGACCCCATTTGAGGGAAAAGTTCCATGGTGGAAAATAGTTTCTGCTCTTCTTGTTTGCCACATGGCCTCTGCAGCACTAACACGCATCGATTCTGGGACCACTGTCTCTCTCTGCAGACCCTTCTTCACTCCTTCCCACTTTCCCTGAGCCCCACACTGTGCTGCGAATAGGGCTGCCAGCCCTCACACACTCCAATTCTGACTTCAGGGCTATCTGCTGTGGCAGCTGCTGAGAGAAACCCAAATTCATGTCCTTTGGGTTGCCTACCACCTTGAGGTACTGCTGGAGGGAGGGGCTGCTGGCATTTTCCCAGGCACAGGTAGAACAGAGAAGGGAGGGAAGCTTGGTTAGGGTCAATCTCTTTGTTACGGTTTGAATGTGCCCCCTCCAAAATTCAAGTGTTGCCAACGTGACAGTATTAAGTTGTGGGGCCTTTAAGGAGTGATTAGGCCAGGAGGGCTCCTGCCTTGTCCATGGGATTAGCTGCCTTATAAAGGGGTCTGGGGGAGGGAGTTGGTTTCCCTCTTGCCCCACCCACCCGCCTTCTACCACGTGAGGACACATCAAGAAGGTCCTCAGCGGACTGATGCCTTGATCTGGGCCTTATCCTCCAGCACTGTGAGAAGTAAGTGTCTGTTGTTTAAGGCACCCAGTCCGTGGCATTTTGTTATGGCAGCCCAAACGGCTAAGACATCAGGCTTGTCTAATTTTGAGGTCTATGCTATAAAAAATCACATTCCCTGATTGATTTTTCCCATTTTAATATTAAATTTTAATTATAAAAGTAATAGCAAAATAAATTATTATTTAAAAAATAAAACATAAATGATAATGTTTGACCAATCTTAAGTCTTGGTCTCCTCCTGTTCTCCCAGAGATTATCACTGTTAGAAAGCTGGTGTGTAACCTGCCAGTGATTTTTCTATGTCCTTACATACAGATGCATATACCCTTCAGGAAAAGACATATTATTGTGCTACAGTGTTATTTGATTCTTGCATAAATGGCTTTCTATGTGTTGTTTGGCTTTTTTTTCTTTTTGAGATGAAGTCTTGCTCTGTCGCCCAGGCTGGAATGCAGTGGCACGATCTTCGCTCACTGCCACGTTGGCCTCCTTGTTTTAAGTGATTCTCCTGCCTCAGCTTCCTGAGTAGCTGGGATTACAGGTGCACACCGCCACACCGGGCTAATTTTTGTATTTTCAGTACAGACAGGTTTCACCATATTGGCCAGGCTGGTCTCCAACTCCTTGCCTCAAGTGATCTGCCCACCTCAGCCTCCCAAAGTGCTAGGATTAGAGGCAGGAGCCACTGTGCCCAGCCTGCAACTGACTGTCTTCACTCAGCATTCTGTTTATCACTGCATGGTGTTGACTCCATGTGGGGCTAAGCCATCCCTATTAACGGACTTAGGCTGTTTCTGGTTTATTGCTATCACAGTGCAGTGGCAACTGTGAGTGCAGTAAAAATGTCTGTGTTGTCTTGTGTGCTTGTGCACGTGGTTCTCTAGGATAGACACCCATAAGTGACATTGTTGGATCATAGGAATACATGGTTTTAACTTTAATTGTCCTTCCGAACAATCCCTTCAAAGAGGATTTACAGTTTACAGTACCACCAGAAATGTATGAAAGTACTACTTCCTCACACTCTTGACAAAACTTGATGATACCACACTTTTTAAATTGTACTTACTTGATGGGTGGAAAATAGTGCCTACTTTAACTTTTCTGCTTTCTCTTCTCCTATGATTACTTACACAAAGGGGTCCGTAATATAATTCCTGCAGAAGAAAAGTGGAGGGATAGATAGAGCAACCCCTGGAGTTTATTCAGGGAAATGGAGTAAAATGATAACAGATGGCATTTACTGAGCACACCCCTGTGCAGATGTTAAGCACGTGTCTGGGAGGCAGGTGTACTTGGGTTTGAATCTTGGTCTTGCCACTTTCTAACTGTGTGACATTGTGTGAGTCATTAACCTTTATGAGTCCTGGGTCCCCCTCTATTAAATGGGGATGATAATAGCAGCCACCTTATAGGATTATTGGAAGAATTAAATGAGTTAGTATTTGATACGGTTTGGTTGTGTCCTCAACCAAATCTCATCTTGAATTGTAGCTCCCATAATTCCCACATGTTGTGGGAGGTAATTGAATCATAGAGGCAGGTCTTTCCCATGCTGTTCTCATGATGGTGAGTAAGTCTCACGAAATCTGATGGTTTTATAAAGGGGAGCTCCCCTGCACACACTCTCTTGCCTGCCACCGTGTAAGACATGACTTTGCTCCTCATTCACCTTCTGCCATGATTGTGAGGCCTCCCCTGCCATGTGGAACTGTGAGTCAGTTAAACCTCTTTCTTTTATAAATTACCCAGTCTCAGGTATGTTCTATTAGCAGTGTGAGAACAGACTAACACAGTATTTGTAAAGTTTGCAAGTGCCCACCCGTAGTGCTATATTAGTATTTGTAGGTAATTACAAATATATGCCAGCATCTATGTTCTTTATGTATATTGACTCATTTGAGTCTCCCATCAGTTTTAATTCAGTAAATACTCTTGTTAATCCCCCTTTATAGAAAAAGAAACTGGGGCAAAAAAAGGTTGAAAACCTTGTTCAAGGTCACCCAATCATATGAGCAGTCCTAGGATTTGAACTCAGGTCATTCCACACCATGTAATCACTGCCCTAAGCATTGTTAAAGCCAAGACGGGGGAGCCAGATTTCACATTTTGCAGTAACTGTGAAAAGTGGAATAAACCTCTTAGCTGCCTCAGAAAAACACTAGGAAGAGACTATCATAACCCCAGCCTCATACAGCGTGTCCCAGCCTTTGGACATACTTCCCTCCATCCTTGCTAACCTTGGAGTCCAGAGTCCAAAAGCCTGTGTCTATACCCCAGCTCCACCACTTCCTTGCTCTGTAAACTCAGGCAAACCTCTCACCCAGGACAGCTTCCCTATCTTCCTTGAGTAAAATGCAGGCAGGGTCACTTGGAGGTTTAAAAGCGACAATGCCTGCAAAAGTCCTGCATAGAACAGAGGCCCACAAAACGCTTACTGTTTTGTAATGACTTTGGGGCCATCTTCAGATTTGACCTCTTTCCAATTCTCTCTTCTCAAAGCTCATTGGTCATGAGGAAGAGCTAGGAACAGTAGTGTCCCAAGGGTAGGGCAGCGAGCACAGTCTGCCACAGGAACTGGCAATAAGGGGGTCCATTGCCTTAAGGAACTTAAAAAAAATGATAATACCAACTGAAAGTCAGTCTGCCTTTTATTATTACCATGTGCTAGCAATTCTAAACCATGCCAGTGATAAAATTCTCCTCCCTGAAAAAATCTTTTGTTGCTCTAAGTTCTAAATGCCTGCACTCAGGGTGAGCCATTCCCCACCCCAACCTATCTTTGGCACACCCAAGGATAGGTTGGTATTCTATTACCTATCAAGGATAGGCAGGAATTCTATTTGGTACAGGTGCATCTACTCCAGTAAGGGGTCCTAGCCCTGGACCCAAGCAAGAGGCAAAGAGCAGAGGGAGAAATGGATCTACGGACCACAGATAAGAGGAATTCATTACTGCATAGCAAACAATCCCAAAACACATGGTTTACAACAACCGCCATTTTGTTGCATATGACTCTATGGGTTGCCAGGGCAGGGCAGGGCTCAGCTGGGATGGCTCATCTCTGCTCCATGCAGCTTGACTGGGCTTAGCATGTGGCTACGATGTGGGCTTGAAGATCCCCAGTGGCTTCCTTCTCATGCCTGCCCCCTTCCCTTGGGACAGCTAGATCACTGGGACTCCTCTTTCCTCACAGTCTTTCATCCTCCAGGTCCTTTCTCATCACATGACTTCTCCAGCAGGATGACCCAGACCTCTTTATATGGAGGCTTAGAACTCCAAGAAAGAAAACTGAAGTCGTGAGGCTTCTTCAGAACTAGACACAACCTTCAGACCTTGTACAACCTCACTTTGGCTGCAAGTCATAGGTCAGTTCAGATTCAGTGTGGGAGGAAACCACATAAGAGTGTAAATTCAGAGAGGTGTGACCCATCTGCCCCACCCAGCTACCTCCTGAGCTTGCCCCATCTGTGCCTTCCCCAGTAGTTTCCCTCAGAGCCAATTGATAATTAACAGTAACGGCAGTAGCTTGTGCTTCCTGTGTCCCAGGCTTTGTGCAGAGGACTTTGGGGAACGTCTCATTGTATGGAGGATGCTGCTTTCCAGTGAGGCCACAGGTGCTGCTGGGTCCCTTGGTGCTCTAAGTTCACCCGTGAGGCTCATTACACAAAGCCCATCCCAGCAGGTCCTCGGCACCTCTCGGCATCACTGCTCTCCTCTCTCCGGGCTGCACCCAAGTGTGTATATCTATTATAAGAAGGGGAGAACAGCCCAGCAGTATGTCACGGGAGTGATAATTACATCCCAACCTCCCATCATGCCGTCTGCTGCTGACCTCTCACCCTTCCTCTCTTTTAATCACCCCACAGCATCACTCACTCTGACAGAGCAGCAGCACAGGCCCTGTGACCTGTCAGCCCTGAGACATGACTTATAGGGTCTCGCAGGTGGACAAAGGGAAGGGAGATAGGCCACATAAATCTCCCGAGAGAATAAAAGAGAGTAATGGAGTGCGTTCCCCAAGCCTGCGCTAGCAGAGTCCCGTGGTCTTGTTATTTGGCGCAGAGTTACGGTGATGAGGAAGTGGCCCAGGCTGACATGTGGGTCCCAATCAACCTTGCCAAAGCCGGCAGCCTCTACAGGAGTTCCAATGTCATGTCCACCCCGATGTCCCTGGGGAGGGTGGAATGGGGGAGGGGAGCAGAACCACAGATGCTGGCTCCTAGGCGGCTTTATTGTATCACTGAGGGGAGGGAAGGAAGGAGGATCAGCCTCACGTAAAACAACCACTGGCCGAGCCCCTCCTTGGTGGAGTTCTCTGAAGAACTCAACCAGGAATTTCTTCCAAGTAGGAGACAGGGCAGGAGAATCAGGCCTGGGTATGATGCCTCCTACATGGTGAGAGGCCAGCTGGACAGAGGACGCTGGTGAGGATGATGTCACAGGTCATGTGCAGCACTCACTGGGGACTTCTTTCTCTAAGCTTCCCTGATTAGTATGAAGGAACCTGTCTCCACCAAGGTGCTGGAGAAAGAACAGAATGCTGTTGGCCTGGAACCCTGGCCTGGGCAGTCATATCCCCCTTCTGTGAGTGATTATCCCAAAACACACTCATTTGCAAGACATCAGCTGGCTTCCAAGTGCTTCTTTACCTACTTCCTGAGTCTAACTCAGGAGGTACAAACTAGAGCCCATAAGCCAAACATAGCCCCACAGATGTCTGTCTATATTTGATCTGCATTGCTTTTTGTTTGTTTGTTTTGAGACAGAGTCTCACCCTGTCACCCAGGCTGGAGTGCAGTGGTGTGATCTCTGCTCACTGCAACCTCCACCTCCTGGGTTCCTGCGATTCTCCTGCCTCAGCCTCCCCAGTAGCTGGGACTACAGGCATGCACCACCACACCTGGCTAATTTTTTATATTTTTAGTAAAGACAGGGTTTCACAATGTTGGCCACACTGGTCTCCTGACCTCATGATCTGCCTGCCTCGGCCTCCTAAAGTGCTGGGATTACAGGCTTGAACCACCGCGCCCAGCCCACATTGGTTTTATCAAATTAGAATGTGCAGATCTTCAGACAGGGCACACTTTCAGCAGTCTGTGTTCCACAGACACCTGCTGTCTCACCGCCCCTCCCAGCTCCAGGCATTGACATCACCCACCTCTTCTCCACTAGGAATGTGACCCCAAGGAAGCCCCTGCAGCCCAGGCCTGGCTTCTGGGTGATCCCACTCAGCCTTTCATTCTTCTTGCATCTCCTTCTCCACTTCACCCCCTCCTGCCAGCCTCTTACATCTGTTTGTCCCTAGCATTAACTTTCTCAAACCATTTACAGCTTTTACTGCTTTTGAGCCTCACAATAACCTCTAGCAGACAGCAGTCCCCCAACCTGAGCAGATGGAAAGTGTGAGTCTGAAGGGTTAACTGGCTTGCTTCAGCCCATGGAGGTGGCTAGTGAAAGAAAGGGACAGGACCCAGAGATTCTAATTCTAGATCTGTCTGTTTCCACCAGAACAGTCTATGACATTGTGATCCCCACCACATGCAGCTACAGACTTACAGTTGAATCATCATATCTCAAGGACCATAGGGTCCCATTCTGTACCATATGCACAAACAACCTTCATGATAACCTCAACACGGGATGTCAGCCCCTGCCGGCGCCCTGTTCTTAGAAAACTCCTTCTCACCTCTCTGGAGCCCAGTCCATGAGATTCCATCTCCGCTACCACTGGCTCTTGGGAGTCACATAGACAAGTCTCATCCTGTGCAAGTCACTTCACTTCACTTCTTAGAATTTGAAGCCCATTTGTCGGACCAGACAGGCTCAGCCGCTGCACCAGAGTCACAGGGGCCAAAAGTCAACTCGAAAGGGAACCTAGTGCTCATGAAACTGGGAAAATCCAGAGTTAGGGACTGTGGCATGCAAGGGTGTAAACAACTTTTTCAGAAACCTGCTCCCTTTTTTTGGCCCCCGCCCTCCTCTGCATTGACCCTGTTCTCAGGCAGGCACTCCTAATGTGGTAGCCCTGACAGATCCAGCCTAAATTCCACCAGCCCAGCAAACACAGCAGGAAGACAGCTCCCAGTTCCCAGTAAATCCAGCGGAAGCCACAGGGAAGGCTCTCTCTCTGGCTTGCCTTAAGTTACGTGTCTACCACTGAACCAGTCCCTGTGGCCAGGAAGTCACAAGCCTCTGAGTAGTGAGGCCTGGGTCATGTGCCCATCCCCTGGGGATTGACTACACTTAGATGACATGGGAAGAGGGCTGGAGTGGATCCTCTACATGCAGCCATTTCCAGAACAGAGGGGAATGGGGGTTGGGCCAAAATGGCCACTGCCCATCGTAGTTCCCATGGTTTTGAGGCCTATCTCATCCTGGCGATTCTCTCTGACCATTCTCTGGTGTGTTTGTCTTTCTCTGTGAAGTATAGTTCAGATACTACAACCCAGCATCTCATGTGTGCTGTCAACAGCAAAGACGGGGGCCTAGATCTACCCGCTTCACCCCCGGACAGCCCATTTCATCACAGCAACAAGTGTCCCACTTGGTATGATATGACCACACTGTGGTTTTGACTCCCTGAACCCGCAGGAACTAACACACCCACGTCTTCCTTCCCGTGTGCTACAGTTAGCCACCATCTCCTGTGTTTTTACAGTAGGGATTTTTCAACAAGGATGACCGGCTTCCTTCCCATGTGCACAGTTAGCCACAATCTCTTCTGTGTTTTTACAGTAGGGTTTTTTCAACAAGGATGAACGGCTTTATACGTAACCCTATTCAATTTCAGCTTGATGGTTTCAGCTGCCTCATTCCGGCCCACTGGAATCATCTAACACAGGGCAGCTTTGGCAGTCCTAAAACTGCAGTTAAAATGCCAGATGCTTCCTATCCAAGTCTTTGATTTTATTTATTTTATTTTATTTTATTTTTGAGACAGAGTCTCGCTCTGTCACCCAGTCTGGAGTGCAGTGGAGCAATCTTGGCTCACTGCAACCTCTGCCTCCTGGGTTCAAGTGATTCTCCTGCCTCAGCCTCTGGAGAAGTTGGGATTACAGACGTGCACCACCACACCCAGCTAATTTTTGTATTTTTAGTAGAGTCAGGGGTTTCACCATGCTGGCCAAGCTGGTCTCAAACTCCTGACCTCAGGTGATCCACCCACCTCAGCCTCCCAAAGTGCTGGGATTACAGGCATGAGCCACTACTCCCAGCTCCAAGTCTTTGATTTTAAAAACGGGTTGAACAAGATAGGGTTAAGAGCAGAGTCCTGTGGCTTGCCTCTAGACACTTCATCTAGACTTACATCAATCCAATGATCAGCCCTCTTTAGTGAGAATAATAATAGCACCTATCTCATAAGATGGACGTGACGATTAAATGAGTTCATATTTGTAAAGCTCTTAGGCCTCGCACATAGCAAGTAATATGAAAGCATTTGGTAAACAAACTGGGACTTGACAGATCAAGGGATGTAAACTGAAACTGTTATTATTTAACCCACATTTCTGTATGAGGCCCCAAGTCCATTATGATAGGTTTTATCAAACACTCTGAAATACAAGAATGTGAAGTGTCTGACATTCCCCTCATCAATCTTATGAAACAGGAACGTGAGGCTTGGCTGGGACGAGCCATGCAGGCCCCTTGTGACCCACATACCTTTCTATGAGCTCCAAAGCCATCTATTTGCTAAGCACACTGTTCTGAAACTGCCTGGGAGCATCAATCTTACTGATCAAGAATATGTGGCACTACCTACTGGGAATTTGGAAAGGCATCGTCTTAGTGGCTCTCTCTTTGGGGTCAAAGTCATGACTCAATCAAAATGAGTACATTCAGTTTTCTTAAGGCTGAAAGCAACATTCCCCAGTCAGGACCCTTCCCTAGATCACTCACCAAGCTGAGCCTTGGTCTCTAGCAGCAGATGAAGGCCCTGGTGTCAGTTTACAATGCTGTGACTTACTTGCAAGTGACAAGTGCAAGCAGTACTGACTTAGCCACCATGGCTTAACCGTAAGGGTTTGTACAGCCCACAAACCAAGAAGTCCAGAGGAGCAGGTCTTAGGGTTGGTTTGGCAGTTCAAGGACATATCAAGGACCTTTGTGTTTGTTTCTGTTTTGCCATCCTAAGCAGCTGGTTTGTGCCCCATAGTCACAGGCCGACTACTGCAGCTCTATGCCTCATGGCCTTCCTTGAGGCACAAAGAAAGGGGAAAGATCAGAGCTGATGAATTCTTCTCTCTAAATGTTTCTGTTGGGAAACAAGATACCTTTTCTAGAAACTTCCAGGAGACTTGCATCATTAGCTAACATAACATCAGCCAGGAGAAGTTCACATGACTTCCCCTAACTACTTGGGTGGCTAGAAATGAGAGTATCTAGGCCTATTTATAAGTGGTGATGATGGAGAAATGGGCTAGGAATGGCTGCTGGGTGGCCAACATGCAAGGCCCACCACAGCGTCCTTGGCAAGATTGTCGACTTGGTCCAAGACCCACCAAAGGCCAGCCAAGCTCCAGGGATGAGGAAGCAGATGTGAACCCTGGAAGTAACCTAGAATTCGTCTCACCTAAGGCCCACATTTGGCCATGGTAAAACAGAGGCCCAAAGAGAAAAAGGCTTGTTCAAGGCCACATTCCTAGTTGGAGCTGAACATTGTCTTTACCTAGAAATGAGGATAATAATATGTATTAGTCAGGTGGGGATTCTCTAGAGAAACAGAAACAATAGGAGCTGTCTATATCTATACCTATGGAGAGAGAGCGATTTTGATTGATTCTAAGGAATTGACTCATGCAACTGTAGAGGCTGGCAAGTCTGAAATCTGTAGGGCAGATTGGCAAGTTGGAATTTCAGGTAAGAGTTGATGTTGCAGTCTTGAGTCCAAATTCTGCAGGGGTTGACACTCCCTGGTAGTCTAATGGTTAGAATTCAGTGCTCTCACCAAATTCTGCAGGGCAGCAGGCTGAAAACTCCGGCAGGATTTCCATGTGGCAGTTTTGAGAATTTCTTCTTTGGGAAACCCCAGTCTTAAGGCCTTCACCTGATTGGAGGAGGTCCATCCACATTATTGACAGCAATCTGCGTTACTCAAAGCCCACTGATTTAAATGTTAGTCACATCTTACTAAATAGCTTCACAGCAACATCCAGACTGGTGCTTGACCAAACGATTGAGCACCATAGCCTTGCCAAGTTGACACATGAAATTAACCATTACAGAACAGTACTTGTCTCAGGAGTTTGTTAGGGTGATCAAATGAGTTAATGCTTATACTGCTCTCAGAACAAGGCCTGGCACAGAATCAGTACTATTAAAGTGTTTCTTAAATAAATAAATATGTCAACAAACTACAAAAAACTGGGACTAGGACCAGGTTTTCTACCACTATGGTTTCAAACTAGGTACCAAAGTGCCCCTGGGCACTGCAGCACACACATAGAGGAACCTAGGAGGTTTTTAATTTTCCAGGCAAATACAGCAATACTCACACCCATTGAACACCACAGGCACCACTAGCTCAAGGTAGTTCACAGCTTTAATATTAGATCTTGCTACATTTTTTTCAGTGATACTATATCTTCGAGAAGGTGGGTTTTTGGTGGCTGTTATGATAAAAATCCACGTGGAATGAGGGTGGCAGTGTCCAGTCTGAGAGGTTGTGTCTCCACAGATCACACATCCCGTTGCTATGTAATTGCAGTAAAGAATGAAATTAAAATATATTTTTTTAAATCAGGTTCAGCTGGGCACAGCCACTCAGGCCTGTAATCCTAGCACTTTGAGAGGCCAAAGTGGGCAGATCGCTTGAGTCCAGGAGTTCAAGACCAACCTGGGCAACATGGAAAAAACCCTGTCTCTACTAAATATACAAAAATTCACTGGATGTGGTGGCACATGACTGTAGTCCCAGCTACTCAGAAGGCTGAGGTAGGAGGATCACTTGAGCTTGGGAGGTCGAGGTTGCAGTGAGCCGAGCTGAGATCGCACCACTGCACTCCAGCCTGGGCGACAAAGTGAGACCCTGTGTCAAAAAAATAAAATCAAGTCCAAACCTGGGTGGTAGGCTTCCTTCCCCTCTCTGGGGCACATGTGGATGCTGTTTTATCAAAGGGTTAATTAGTTGTTATGAATACTTAAGTTGTTTGGACCTAGTTACTTAAAAAAAAAAAAAAACAGAATGTTCAGGCATTTCTTTTGTTTTTCTTTTTGAGATAGGGTCTCGCTCTGTCACCAGGCTGGAGTTGCAGTGACATGGTCGTAGCTCACTGCAGCCTTGACCTCAGGCTCCAGTGATCCTCTCACCTTGGCCTCCAGAAGTGCTGGGATTACAGGTGTGAGCCACTGCACCCAGGAGTTTCTTTAGACTTAGGGCACCATGAAAAATGACCGCGATGCTAAGAACTGGGAACATTTGAGATCCTCTGTGTTTCTTCTACTCCACGACACTTGTCCTTAATGCACATCAACCCTGTCCACACCCAGACATCCTGAAAGACAACAGGAAGGGTAAGGATGAAAGGGCTTCATTGATTCCATGGTTGAACACAGATCTATGGGATGCCTTTGTACAGCAGCCCCCGTTCTCTGTGCTTGGGCAGAGTAGCGAATGAGAATGAGTGAATGAGAAGTGGCACCCTTCTTCAAGGAGCTTTCCTCAGTGGGATGGGGAGCTCCAACCAGCCTTGGGTCACTCCCATCCCATTACCAGCTGAAGGTTCTAGCTGGTATTGGGATGAGAATGACCCAAGGCTGGTTCAGGCAGGTGTGGCGCTACTTCAGATTAAGCTGAAACTGCAGGATCCCTAAGGCAGACAGAACATTCCAGGCAGAATAAAAGTCTGACCTGCCTTTGGTGACACCAGGAGGAGTGGGGCCAGCAGGACCAGGGAAGCCAGCTCCAACCCCGGACTCCCTCGCCCTCTCTGGGGCAGCATGCAGATGCCAAGCAGAGTCCCCTCCTGCATCCCTTTGAGGCCCCAACCCCCACCTCCAGCAGGGTCAGGCTCAGCTGAAGCTCCATTCTGTCTGGAAAAGGGGGTGCCATGCAGTCCTGGGGTAAGAGAGGGAGAGAGACAGCCCCTCCCTCCCCAGACTCACCAACTGGGCCTGTGCTTCTGCAAAGCTGCAGTGTGCAGCCCCCCTACTCTCCCCCAATCTGCCGTTTAACGATGATGGAAGTTGCTGTCAGTGCGTGGCGACAGTAATAAACACTCTTCTTAATAACACAGGGTGTACCTCTTATTAAAATGAATGGACTCCCACGGCGCAGCCTGGGGCCGCACGGCTGGCAGCCAGCCGGGGACAGCAGCCCTCAACCGGAGCAGTTTATCTGCTGTAATTACTGGTAGGACGACATAGTGGGGGCTCCTGGGGACAGGCTGAGAACGGGTCCAGGCCCAGGGCATGCTCAGAGACATAGCCACACACTTGGCATTGCTCACACTGCTCCCCAGAAGGACCTCAGTATCCCCCAGAAGGGCCTCAGTATCCCCCAGACCTCAGGCCAAGAATATGCCCGCCCATATCCAAGAGGTATGTATACACACACCTATCCAGATACACATACACACATCTGGAGTTGATGTAGGAATGTTCTGATGGGACTCATGTATGCCTGATGTGGCAAAAAAGCATCAAGAGGAACAAGGCCCCTCGTGCTGCCATGCCCTCCAGGGTGGCCCAATGGCATAGGTTATGTACATAAATGCAGGCAGGTGTATGTGAGGGCAACAGCCTAGAACTCAGAGCATGAGCAGAGGTGCACGGAAAGTGCCAGGAACAAGGTGACGCTGCACTCAATGGTATTGGAGATCTGGGAGACACGGGCCCTAGAGACCTCGTGTGCTTCTGACATCATAAAATGATGGGCAATTAGGTGCTCCCACTATATGGTCTCATGGCACCATGGCATTTAACAAAATTACAATTCATCATTTTATGATTCGTTACTTAGTCTATGGAAGGAAGGTACATGGTGAGTGGGTGAATTCGTGAGTTCACAAAAAGTCCTGTAGGGGAACGTGATGAAGTGGGAGGGCCTTTCTGAGAAGTCTGAGATTCACACACAAACACACACACTCATGCACAGAGGCATACACACACACACACACACACACACGTAGACATGCACAGAATGCATGGATATACACACGCACAGGTGCACATGCACAGACATGCACACAGACACGCAATGCACACAGATACCTGCACAGGCACATGCGCGTGCGTCCATTAACCCACATCTGACAAACCCCTTTATCGGGCTGATTCCAACACGGTGCTAGAAACAAACACACTGTCCTCAGCTCAGGCAGGTGACCTGAGACTCAGCATCAGAGATCTGCTTCTTAAGGCACGTTTCCTCTCTGGAAGCGAGGAAAAGGTGTTTTGTGAGGACTCAAGATGAAGAGACATAGGGGACCCATGGCCTGCTTTCCTTTTGGCTTCGGTTCAGGCCTCTGGCTGCCCAGACTGCCCATGGTGATGTTGAGGCCTCTTCAGGCAGAGGCCCTGCCCTGCCTTCCCCAAGCCCAGTGAGTGTGTCTGCACATGGAGTTTCCTTGTTCGCAGGGAGCCAGAAACTCTTCAGGACTCTCCACGAGGAGGGGCCTCCCACAAGGCTATGGTTTCCAGCTCCCTCCATGGAACCCAGAGCTTTCAAGGATTCCTGTCTGAGGAGGCAGTGTGTGTGTCTGTGCGTGCACATGCTTGTGTATGTGTGCATATGCACGTCTGTGTGTGTCCACACGTGCATATGCAACGGCGACAGGGCTGGGCTTCTTGCTTCCCAGTTGTGCAACTCTCCTTTTCCAACCCAACATTGGAACTGTGCAAAAGAATTTATCAAAGGGCGCTACTGCTTAAAAACATATAACAATTGAAAAACACAAGACTAGCTGGAGAAAACCCTAAGGCACGTCTTGCTCATCTCAGTCCAAGCTGGGCAACATCAGAAGCCAGGGAGAAGAGGTTTTTCACCCACGAAATACTAATAAAATCACTGATTTCAAGCTGTCACTAAGCACTTCCTTGGTGCCAAACCTGGGCACCGTCCTTTAGAGAGGTCATGTCATCTAATGCTCACATCAGCCCTATTACAATTTCCACTTTATAAAGGAACTCAGGCAAGTTAGGCATTTTGCCTAAGGCCACATAGAGAGTCATTAATAGCACCAGAATTTATATGCAGGCCATCTGACCCTAGAGCCCAAGTTCCCCATCAGTACATAACACTGTCCTTGGAGGTAGCAAATCCATGGACTTGACCTCATGAGCCCTACCTATAACCTGCAACCTGCTGAGTTCACCAGCCTGGTATTCTTGGAAATTACTGCTTAAAATTGAAGCTGCTGTGGGAAGGATGCTCTCACACTGACTTCCTAGCATGTGATGAGTGCAGTGGCAGGAAAGCTAGTCCCATGCCTACCTGGTCATCGGGGCTGGACTTCTGCTTCCAGCTGTGATCACTAGCTTGTATCTGGCCAACCAAGCCTCCAGGAACAACAAGCAAAGCTAGATCTAAAACCAGAAAATATGCAACATGGATAAACCTTGTGGATATTGGGCTAAGTGAAATAAGCCAATCACAAAAAGATAAATACAACGCTGTATTATTTGATTTAGATGATATATGTAGAGTAGTCAAACTTACAGAGTTTCTGTTTTGCAAGATGAAAAGTTCTAGAGATTGGTTGCACAACAATGTGAATGTACTTAATATAACTGAATTGTACACTTAAAAATGGTTAAGATGATAAATGTTATATTGTGTATTTTGTCAAAGTTAAACAAAAAAAACAAAAACAAAAACAAAAAGCAACACCCACTTGAAGGCAGCAAAGAGCTACTATAGCAGCAAGGACTGGAAGGGCCAAGGCCCCAGAGAGACGGGAAGCACAGAGGGGCAAGCCTGACGTTTGGATCTGCTCTTCCACTAAGACACGTGCTGATTCATAAGCAGGCTCTTTCCTGAAGAGGCTGAGTTCACCCGTTGCCCCTGCACAGGAGCAAATGGAATGAAGGAGTTTGGAACAGGTAGGCCTCCTGGGAACAGGAAGTGTCCCCAGAGAGGGTTATAGAGCTGCTGGGGTGAGCGATCTGAATGACAAGGCCCTGGCATCTCTGCATCCCTGCTGCTACCACCACACACCCTGCAGCGTCACCCAGCACGCTGGGCTCTCCCCAGACACTCCATACCCGTGGACAGGTCAGCCTGCAGCAGAAGATGGAATTGCATTCGCCTTTTCTCCTTGTCCCCTTCCTCTTTTCCCCTCCTTTCTCCACAATTTCTCAGAAGGGGCTCACCCTTCTCATGAGCCACAGCTCTGGTTCCTCTGGCTTCATATTTCTGATACACTTAACCCCAAACCACATGAAGCTCTCAGCTCCAAGTCAGCGTAGGACCAGCTCAAACATGCCATTCCATGACAGCTCAGGTGGCTCTAGCACCAGCCTCTGTGGCTAGGTGATGAGGAGGTAGGCAACACATTGTGGAGACACCCTAATAATCAAAAAACAGTTGGTGTACACGGTGTGAGAAGGATTTTATGTCCATTATCCCATTTCATGCTCACAACACTAGGGTGGTAGAGTGTTGCCCCACTTTACAGATGAGGAAACTGAGGCCCTGAAAGAGTTCACAAGTTGTCCAAGGTCTCAAGATGGTAACCATGAGCCAGGCTGCTTCCACTGCTACTGGAGGAGCTTGCTCCTGATCCCTTAGAGTTCCCTCCCATGAGAAAATAGGAGAGTAAGTGGCTTCTTTTGGGATGAGGGATAGGGGACTGTAGTGACTTTTGTTGTACCTTCAGCCAGCTGTGATGGATAGAATGGAGAAGTGGCTGGGCAACACCACTGCCATCCCAGGTTCCCAGATGAGAGCCCAAACAATTGGGTCCCCTGGACCCTGGGTCAGCGAGAGCAATGTCTGCTTCTAGAGACATCCAATGGACAGTTTGGCCACTGGGTCATCTGTGATGGCCTCCACTTTGGGCCTCTCCAATATCTGTGTTCTGGTGGCTTTAAGGGAAACTTTGAATGACACTTTGAAGGAGGATATGGGCTGTAGTCAGGAAAGAGACAGTCTCACCTATGTTGCACTGACGACCACGATAATAATAATCACCAAAGACACTGCCCGTTGAGTACCTCGTGTGAACCAGGCGCCTGCTATGATCTTCTACATTCTTAGTTGCTAAGATTGAGATTCACGGATAGCAACATCGATATCACCTGGGAGCTCTCAGGCTTCACCTAAGACCTGTTGAGCCCCAATGGACATTTTAACAAGATCCCTGTTGACTCACATGCATGGTGCCGTTTGAGAAGTGAGGCTTTCACATTTGTTTCTATCAGTCCTTAGTACAACATTCCCAGAAAGTGGTTTTCTTCCCTTCAGATTTTACAGCTGACAAAACAGACCCAGAGAAGTAGAAGTGGTTATTAAAGATCACACAGGTAGGAAACAAACATGTCAGAAGTATTGGCAATCAAACCCAGGACAGTATGGCTTCAAAACCAAAAGAAGTACTGACAGGCCGGGCACAGTGGCTCACGCTTGTAATTCCAGCACTTTGGGAGGCTGAGGTGGGCAGATTACAAGGTCAGGAGTTCGAGATCAGCCTGACCAACATGGTGAAACCCTGTCTCTAGTAAAAATACAAAAATTAGCTGGGTGTAGTGGCACGCGCCTGTAATCCCAGCTTCTTGGGAGGCTGAGGCAGGAGAATCTCTTGAATCCAGGAGGCAGAGGTTGCCGTGAGCCAAGATCTCACCACTGCACTCACTCCAGCCTGGGCGACAGGGCAAGACCCTGCCTCAAAAAAAAAAAAAAAAAAAAAAAAGCAGCACTGGCAGTGTATATGAGCCGAGTCTCGGTTTCTAAGCTTTTCCTTCAATTTTTTGCTGTCTCCTCCCTCAGGCTATTCCCTGGAAGACACTTGAAGCTCCCTTGGGGATTGAACAGAAATAAGGGTGGAAGGGCCCCAGCTCATCTGGGCACTGCAGGTCCCTTGTGGGAGGCGCCAGGAGGGCAGCCTCTCAGGATCCCCCAGGAGAAGACTCTCTTGCTGCTCCCTCCTGCAGCTCGCCAGCCTGGCCCTCCAGCAAGATCCCAGACAGCCAAGGAGCAGCAGAGAACCTGCAGGGGAAAGCCAGCTCCCACCGAGCCAGAGGCATCCGCACACCTGCCCAGGGACTGGGGCAGGAATGTGTCCTGCAGCCCCTCCCTCGGGAAGTGAGGAAGCTGTGCTATTCTCTGCCAGCAGTATCTGCCCGTGGGGCTGCAACACACGATGTGTCTCATTCCAAACCCCTCAATCTTTCCCATTAGCTGAGATTGCAGGTTCAGAGCACAAACATCGTCGCCTGTCACTGCCGATGCACGTCACCCATCAGCCAGGAATGGTCTCGTCTCCTTCAATCCATCACACAGGGTTTCTATCACTCCTGCTCCAAGACCACTCTGTGAGCCCTTCCCCCAGCCCCAGACCCAGGGGACGTGCTGCATCACGAGGTGGCAGAGATGGGGAGGCAGGAGCGAGGGGCAGAGTGCTGTGACCGTCACCTGGGGCAGGGGCCTCTCAGGAGGTGAGTCCCTGAAGAGCCCAGGCTAGACCACAGAGCAGGCCTGCTGCAATATTCCAGAGGAAGCAGATGAGGAAGAGGAGGGAGCCCAGGCCCCCACCCTCCCAAGGCCTGGGGTCTATGCCTGCTGCCTTTGAAGATATATTAATGTTATGGGATCTCTGGGGTGTTGATTTTTCTGGCAGGAAACCTCTGTGGCTGTGGCGTCTTTGCCCGAGTTCTTGTCTTGTGTTCAGGAAGAATGAGATGACACTCAGACAAGTGAAGGGTGAAGAAGAAGAAGAGTTTTATGTAGTGTTAGAACAGCTCAGAGGAGTGGGTACCTCCTCTCTGTAGGCAAGTTGTCCAGTCAAGTGTTTGGCTCTTAGCAGAGAAGAGGCCCTGGAGAGGGCGGCTCCTCTCTGCAGGCAGTCATTTGGATGTCTTTCCAGGTCTCTGAAGCTCTCAGCAGAGAGGGTAGCTCTTCTCTGCTGGTTGGCTGTCCCTGCAGCTCTCTGCAGCTGGCTAACCTGTCCTGTAATCTCTCTGCCCTCTTCATCCTCTGGCCATCCTCTGTCCTGCTCTGGCTGAGCCAGGGCTTTTATGGACCTCAGAGGGGAGGAAGTGTGTGCCAGTTGGTCCATGGCCAACCATGGGTGGGCCAGAAGCAGCACCACAAGTCCCCACTCTGGTCCACAGGACTGCAGCCCGGCCCCCAGTCTTCAGGCCCTCCCTGGCCTGAAGGTGGGGCCTTCTTGGGGACCCATCCCCTCTACCTAGGAATCAATCTGCCTCTCACTGCCATTCATGGCACCCCAGGATCGGCTCCAACCCCTGCTCCAAGATTGGAGCAGGTGCCAGGAGTGGAGAGAGGCCAGGCATCAGGAAAAGACACCCCTGAGCTTGCAGGGATAAGGGGGTCCTTCCTGGGGCCCCCAAGGTATGCCTGGGTCCTGCACCTAGGAGGGTGTCCACAGCTAGGCCCTGGAGTTCCCACCCTGACAACTCAGAAGGGACAGGGCCCCCGCTTGTCCCTGGCTCCTGCCCGCTTCCTGGAGCAGGAGGCCCATGTCTGCAGCCACCACCACTGCATCCAGGAAGGCAGATCCTGCCTGTTCCTGGCTCCCCCAAGAGCATAGGGAGGCGCAGATCCACAGCTGCAGTTCCGGCAGCTGTAGCCTCACCCAGGAGCATGGGACTCCTGCCTACTCCACAGAGCAGGAGGCCTGGGTCTGCGGCTGTGGTTTGGGCTCCTGCAGCAGCACAGGGATCACCCGTCCCATCTCAGAAAAGGGATGGGGTTCTCACCAGCTCCGTGGAGCACATAGCCTCAGCCGAGCAGCTGGGCGTGATGGCAGCAGCACTGCCATCATTAATAGTTATTATTTTTAGAATTGGAGATCTCAGGGCTTCACCCCTGGGCATGCTGACTCAGTGAAATCTGCATTGTTTGAGACTGAGTCTTGCTCTATTGCCCAGGCCAGAATGCAGTGACGCAATCTCAGCTCACTACAATCTCTGCCTCCTGGGTTCAAGTGATTCTCCTGCCTCAGCCTCCGGAGAAGTTGGGATTACAAGCACCCACCACCATGCCTGGCTAATTTTTATATTTTTAGTAGAGATGGGGTTTCACCATGTTGGCCAGGCTGGTCTTGAACTCCTGACCTCAAATGATCAGCCCGCCTCAGCCTCCCAAAGTGCTGGGATGACAGGCGTGAGCCGCCATGCTTGGCCAGAATCTGCATTTTAACAAGGCTCCTCCAGGGGCTTCTGAGGCAGTTGGTTCCTGAACCCCAAAGTTGAAGAACTTTGCTGATGGAGCACTGGGTCAGTTAGGTTAGGCTAAGTGACACTATCATAATAAACAGCCTCCAAATCTCAGTGGGTTAAAACAGTCGCCCTTCATTTCTTGTTCAAGCCCCAAAGCCAATGCACGGAGGGTCTGTTCACTGTGGTTACTCAGCGACCCCAACTGACAGCACTCCATCTCAACCACAAGTCTGTGATGGCCAGCCATCAAGGAGCAGAGCTGGGGTGCCTCACACCATCCTGGAAGCCACATGAGTATGGCTGCCCTCAGCCCACTGGCTGGAACTAATCACAGGACCTGCCTAACTTTGAGGGGCTGGAGAAAGACTATCTTCCCATATGCCAGGAAAGAGAAAGGGATGGGATATGGGTGAACAGCTAGGATGCCTGCTGCATACTACCGAGTACCACCTCACCTGGAAAGACCCCCACGCAGGTGGCACTGAAGGAAATGAGAGGCAGACGCCCAGGTAGAACAGCAAAGTGGGTCTATCCAGGGGGCCAACAGCCTTCCGAGCTGAGAGCCTCAGGGGCTGACAGCATTCTAGGCTGAAGACCCCCGAACAGATTCTGATCCACATATTCTCTCTAAACAGGTGATTATTATTAGCAAACAGGTGTCCTGTGTTTTCTTATAACTCAAAAATATACTAAGTAGGCAGGTGTGGCCCACTTACCACTGATCATGGACAAACTAAAAAGTATTCTCCACGAGGGAGCCACAGGGGCAGGGGCAGATATCTCAAAGAATTGTTTTAACTGGTGTATGACATTTATACATTGTCTCTTTCCACTTGCGGTGGTGGGGTGGGGGGGACCGGCTACCTTTTCTCATCATTCTTCCCAGCAAACAATATATTCTATCATACACTCAGCATTCATCAATGTTCATAAATTTAATATTTCTCAACAGCACACACTAAGGCCACAGGCCACACTGTGCCTGGTGAAACATGACCCACTGGCTGCGGTAGGCAGAAACACAGTGGAGGCCCGGCCCACTCTCCACTTCACAGCACTGGGCAGTCTTCTGAGCTCATTCATATGCACTAGCTCGTTACTTGATTCTCACTGCAGCAAAATTATTTACAAATGTCTATTACTTAGATTATATTCACTTAGTTAAAGGACAGGACTGACTTAGTACCCAGGTGTTTGGGCTCTGAACCCAGGGCTTTTCCAATCAGGTTCAGGCCAAGGCAGGGCCAGGACAGGTTGTTGCCTTGAACTTTGTGTTTTTTCAAGCTTGGTCTGGGCTTCCCCCAGTGAGCTGGGTCCCTGTGCCCTTAGAAGTCTTGCATTTGGTCTGTGCAGATACAGCCCAATGCTCTAAACCCTGTGATGCTGGAGGCAGCTCAAGCAATATCTGCCTTTCTTTCTCCTCCATCTACCAGGAAAAGGGAGAGTCCATCAGTCCCCAACCGCCAGTGGTCTCTCCATCAGGACTTAGCCCACGTCCCTGAGGGTGCAGGCAGAACACATGCCAAGATTCCGTTTCAAGGGCAGCAGGGAACACAGGTGAGGCAAATGAGTGGTGTGTCTGGGCTTAAATAGAGTTGCTGTGGGGTGTTAGGAAAGCGCACTAGAAGGAGGCTGGGGCTGGGGACAGAGACTTTTCCAACCTTTGGGAGATTAAAGGGATGAAAAGTTAATCTAAGTTGACTCTAAGCAGGGCTGAGCTAGGCAGGCTGCCCCGGGTTTGGAGTGGGGCTGCCATAGGCATGAACTGGGGCACTCACCACCCCACCTGCACAGTGAGGAGTCTGTTATGAACACATGCAGTGGAATGTGGTCACTTCTGTAGTTTTCATCTTTTCTTTTTTAAATTTGAGACAGAGTCTCACTCTGTCGTCCAGGCTAGAGTGCAATGGCGTGATCTTGGCTCACTGTAAACTCCACCTCCCAGGTTCAAGCGATTCTCCTGCCTCAGCCTCCTGAGTAGTTGGGATTACAGGTGCACCCCATCATGCCTGGCTAATTTTTGTATTTTTAGTAGAGACTGGGTTTCACCATGTTAGGCTGGTCTTGAGCTCCGGACCTCATGTTCCGCCCACCTTGGCCTCCCAAAGTGCTGGGATTACAGGTGTGAACCAAAGCCCCTGGCCTGTAGTTTTCATCTTAAAAGAGGGTTTCTGCCCCCAACACATGCTTTTTATTTCCTCCTAGAAAAAAGACAATGCAGAGTCTCTGGGGTTTCCAAATCCACAGAGAGTCCTGGCTGTCTCTAGCCACTGACACCCTTCAACCCCGAATGGAATTTCCCCTTTTCTGCCTTTACTGGGTACCCCCACTCCCACCTGATTGTCACGAGTGGAGTCTGAAGAGGGTGAGGCTAGGCACGCTGACCCCAAACCAAGGTACTCACAGGCGGTCTGGCCTCAGGTCATGAAACTGCACAAAGACCGGACAGGGTTGGTGCTATTTGTCCTCTCCAAAGCTCAGGTTGAAATCTGACACCACTGTTGGAGGTGAGGCTGATGGGAAGTGTTTGGTCGATGGGCTGCATCCCTCGTGAATGGATTGGTGCCAGTTCTCCATGAGTTCTTGCCCTAATATTTCTTGCCAGAGCTCCCCCAAGGAGAGCGGATTGTCAAAAAGAGCCTGGCATCTCTCTCTTTCTCTCTTGCTTCCTCGATCTCTGTACACACTGGCTCCCTTTCCCCTTCCGCCATGAGTGGAAGCAGCCTGAGGCCCTCACCAGAAGTAGATCCCAGCACCATGCTGCCTGTACAGCCTGCAGAAGCAAATAAACCTCTTTTTTTCTTTCTCTTATCACTGCTTTAGTCAAGGGAAACCTCTTTTTGCTATAAATTACCCAGCCTCAGGTATTCCCTTATAGCAACATGAATGGACTATAACAGTGGGGTACAGATTTCTAGTCCAGAGACCTGGGTAGCATCCCTGGTGTAGCTATTGCCTACTTATGGAGTCATTGTAAATCTCTTATTTTCATTGACATCCTTATCCATAAAGCAGAACAACCATAACTCTATTTTCTAAGACTTTTCAGTTCATTCCTCCAACAGATACGTATTGAGCACCTACTATGTGCCAGGCACGATTCTAGGGGCTGGGAGCATAAGAGGGAGCAGGACAGACAGGGCTTCAGTAATGAGTAGACAATAGCCAGGTAAACAAAAGGGTAATTACAGTTGTGGTAGGTGCCCTGAGGAGACAACCATGATGACAAAATAAAGGGTCAGGAGTTCGAGCTGGGAGGCGGCTCATTTAAACTAGGAGGTCAGAGAGTCTGTCTCTGAGGTGGCAGATCTGTGCTCTGGGACAGCACATTCAGGCTGAGTGAAGTGCAAAGTCTCTGTGGCAGAAAGGGCTTGGCAGGCATGGCGGGCAGTCAGCGGGAATGGGAGAAAGAGAATGTTGAGTGAGACCACCCCAGGAGGGAGGTGAGCCCGATCCAACACTGGTCACATGAAGTCAGCTTAGGAACTAGAGGGTGGAAGTGGGGGCTCCTGCCCTCAAACCTGTCCCTCTGTCCCTGCAGCTGGCTCAGGAGGAAGTTGGAAGTGTTAATAGAGCTCTTGGGATGGCCAGGCTGCCCTGGGACCATAGCAACTCTGCCACCTGCACCCAGGCAAGCTCAGATGCTTGGTCTGATGTGGCTTATAGAAAGGGAACAGCTCAACCCCCTTGGGAAAGAGTGGTGGCTCTCACCTAAACCCCACAGGAGGAGATACCTGCGGCCCCAACACCCACTTGAGCAGCCTCATTTCTTCCCTCCCAATTAATTACACACACAGACAAAGGGTGACCTCTAGAGAGGGATGCCCTGCAGAGAGCTGCGCATGGGCCTCTGCTTCAGAAACCCATAGTGAGCAAAGCCAAAGCAAGGCAGGGCAAAGCGGCCTGGGAACTGGGAGAACCTCACGGTGAGGGACAGCATGGTGACTCGGGTACCCAGAGGTGTGCGAAACAGCCTGGAGTCCAGGCGCTGCCTCCAACAAGCTGGGAGACCAGGAGAGCAGAAACTCTCTGAGCCTCAGTTTCCCTTTCTAGGCTTTTCAAGATCTTCTTGGAATCTCACATCAAGACTCAAAGATACGGATTTTGATATCTGTACCCCAATTCTCCTCTGGGAAACCAGCCCTCCTCCACTCTGAGGCTCTGCATAGAGGGCACCAACCCCAGTTCTGAGCAGGTCACCTAGGCTCGCCCACACTAACCCCAGAATCCATCACCCTGGACCCAGGGATTGGTTCTTCAATAGGCACAGGGCCCAGTAGGAGCCAATAGAACATGAGTCTATTTGTGGAAAAACTGAAAATGAGGTTCTTCCCAATGGATCTGAGGATCTAGAGCTGGAGACGCTGCAGCCTCCCGGCGTATTCGCAAGCATTGAAATGTTCGTGACGGTTTATCCCAGGAGGATCTCCCCGTCCTGCCTCTGTGCGTCTTGGTGCATGTGTCTGTGGGCTGGTCTGCTCTCACACCCACCTACTTTCTTTCGCAGCCACCTGCTCTGGATCTCTATGGCTCCCAGCCTGGTATCCCCTTCTCAGGTCACTCTCTTCATTACCACTCTCTGAAGCCATTTTTTCTCCCACAGTGGGCAGGAACACCAGATCCCTTCCATGCTCATGAGCAGAGCTTCCAGATCAAAAGCCAGGCCTGCATCCAGCCAGTCTGGGTGCCCTAACACACAGTCTGTGGGAGCAGGTGTTTGCAATCCATGCTTTCTGGGAAGGCCTGGGAAATACTTTGTCTACAAAGGGAGCGGGGCCCTGATAAAACACAAAAGGCTGAGCATGGTCTTGGCCCGTAGGTGAGGAGGACGGTTCTGCACTTTGAAGGGCCAGCCAGGACAGGCCCAGATGCCAGCCTCCCACATTACCATTGCCCCGTCTCTTGGAGGCAAGCAAGACAGGCCAGAGAAGAGATGTGAGGTGAGGTGCAGTGTGGCCTGGAGGGGGCTTTTATGTGCAGTTCCGCCTCCCTGATCCTGGGGTGCTGTAGCCTGAGGAGGGCATTCTGACCTGGGGGTGACCAGGCTCTTTCCTCTGCAACTCCTGCCATTCTGCTGGGATTTCCATAGCCCTGAATGTCCTCCACAAGCTTGGCCTTGATCTCCCTTGCCTTAACTCTGGTTCTGATTTGTAGGGTCTTCTAGAGTGGAGACTAAATCTTACAGTACTTCTAGGTGTCTTTGGGGCCTTTCCCAGTATGCTGGAATCAGCCGCCCAACCCCCATGGAGTGACAGGGAGAATGCTCTCGGGCTGGGTCAAGTCAGGGGAGAGAGTGTTTGCTGTGATTGCATTTTGGGAAGGGAAGGGGGCAATTTCTGAGACCTCCAACATTTCTGGGGCTTGAACACACACACACACACAAAATGCCTTCTTAGTGATTTCTCGGTTGGAAACATCTTCCTCCCTGGCTGACAATGACCAGTATGTCAGGGAATGAGGCATATGTCAGGTCATTCCCAGGCCAGAAGCTTATATCATTCATTCATGCAACAAATTTGTATCTAGCACCTACCATATGCATAGGAAGACAAGGAGATAGAGTGAACAGAGCAGACAAAAATCCCTTTTCTTATGAGGATTATATTATACTGGGGGAGTCAACTAATAAATAAAAAGGAAAATCCAGTAACAATAGGTGTTTTACGCAAGTTTTTAATGGAATGAGGTGATAGCGAGTGACTAGGTGACTGTTGCAGCCTGGGTGGTCAGGGAATCTGAAGGAAAAAAAAGTGGGCCTTAGGACTAAGTCAAGGGAATAACATTCCAGATAAAGGAATGGGCTGGTGCAAAGGCCCTGGGGTGGGAAGATGCTTGGCCTGTTGGAGAAATAGACCTCAAGTAACAATGCCTTGCATCTATCGAGTGCTTATCATGTGCCTGGCAATGTTCTAACCCCTTTCTGTCTCATTTAATTTTCATAACAACCCTACAGAGGCTTTATCATCCCCATTTCATAGATGGCAAGAAGAAGACAGAGCAAGGTTGCCTAAGGCCACATAACTGATAAATGGCAGAGCTGAGATTCAGAGGCTGTGCTCTTGACCTCAGTGTAGGGCAGCCCAAGACAAGAGCAGCCCTGCAGAAGTAGATTTGGGAGCCTTCAGCATAGAAGGTACTGGAAGTGCCAGGACTGGACCACGGGGTTCAGGCTGATGCACAGAGAGAAGAGGGAGAGGAGAGAGCTGCAGGCTGAACCCTGGGCATCCCAGCATTCAGACAGGCAGCAGAGCCTGCGAAGGAGCAGCCAAGGAGGGGGAGGGAAACCACAGCGGGGGTTGTCATGGAAACCAAGGAGAAGGCCATTTCCCGAAGAAGAGAAGGTCAGTGGTCACCTGCATCAAATGCTGCAGAGAATTAGCTGGGTGTGGTATCATGTGCCTGTGGTCCCAGCTATCTGGGAGGCTGAGGTGGGAGGATCACTTGAGCCCAGGAGTTCAAGGCTGCAGTGAACCGAGACTGCACCCCTGCACTCCAGCCTGTGTGACACAATGAGACCCTGTCTCAAACAACAATAACAACAAATGATGCAGAGAGGCAAAATAAGGTGGAAACAGAAGTGACCATTGGACTTGGCACCAAGGGGGTCACTAGTGATCTAGAGGAGAGCAGTTTCCGTGAAATGACAGGGTCAGAAACACTACTGGAATGGGCTGACAGAAGAATGTGAGAGAAGCACATGGAGACAGCAATTGCAGCTGGCTCTGAGACGGAGTGAAAGGAACACTTCCTGACTAGGAGTCGGGAGACTTTCCCATGCACTAGCTCTGCAGTCTGAGTCTCAGCTTCCTCATCTGTAAAATGGGTCTGATGATCACACCTACTTCACAGGACTACAATAAGGAATCGAGTGAATGCTAAGAAAATGCTTTGATAGTCACAAATCCCTGCAAAGACACAAGATATTTCAGGGCTCTCGAATGACTTCCTTCATGTAGGAGTCATGATTCGCTCCCGTCCCTCTTCTCTGCTTTAACCATCTGTCTCTCCAATCTGAAATCTATGTTCCATCTGAGCCCTAGCTGACCAGAGCCTTCCCTCTCCCTCTGTCCTGCCACAGCCTCCTCCTCCCAACCCTGGCTTGGCTCTGGGGGGCTCAGTGGAATATGCAAATGTCTCCCCAACCAGCTGGTGTCTGCCTCCCAGAAACACATGTTCCTAAGCCTCTCTGCCTCACCAGGGAGTGGGGAGCAGAGCCTCTGCCCATGCCACAGCCCGGAGAGGACATTTTACCGAGCAAGGAACGGCACAGCAAGCAGATGGGGAAGGACTGCTAGCCACGGGGGAGGAGGGCAGGAGAGGAGCAGGTGAGCGGGTGCGGGCAGGGCGGGCGTGCACGAAGGGCTGGAGCGTCAGGCAGCGCCTGCGCACCACAGGGCACACTGTCCACCGGATGCAGTCATCTCTACTAGCCCATCTTTGAGGCTTCTTGGTACAATTTTGAGACTCCTTCCCTCCAGTCTATTAGGTTTGCAAAATTAGCCTGGCCTATATAAAAAAAATTTATATTATAAAATACTTAAGATCTATAACAAGGTGTCTAGAATAGCACGAAGGACTCTCACACATTCACTGTTTAGCATACATTTCTCCCCCCACATTCAGGTAAAGGACCTTGTATGCCCCTCTCCAGGTCAGTCCCCTCCCCTCTACCCAGGGGAACCACTGAATTCAGTGGTCATCATCCCTGTATATTTCTTTTCTTTGTTTTTCCTTTTTTGAGATGGAGTCTTGCTCTGTCTCCCAGGCTAGAGTGCAGTGGTGTGATCTCGGCTCACTGCAATCTCCGCCTCCTGGGTTCAAGCGATTCTCCTGCCTTAGCCTTCTGAGTAGCTGGGATTACAGGCACCTGCCACCATGCCTGGCTAGTTTTTGTATTTTAGTAGAGATGGGGTTTCACCACATTGGCCAAGCTGGTCTCGAACTCCTAACCTCAAGTGATCCACCTGCCTCAGCCTCCCAAAGTGCTGAGATTATAGGCATGAGCCACTGTACCTAGCCCATTCCCAAATATTTCTTTAGACCTTTACCATATAGGAATGTATCCTAAACAGTACACATAATTGTCTGGCATGTTTCACATTTCTATATAAATTGCCACCACATGGCTTACCTTCTTTTGCAACATGCTTTGTTAGCTCCCTGTTGTATTTATGGGATTCAAGCCTGTTGACATTTCACTTATTTTCATTGCCATCTTGCCCTTATTTTTCAAAGAACCTATTTCCCCAGAAAGAGAGCACTTAGCCTGTGGCCTTGACCTTCTGATCCCCCCAACCCTCAGCCCAGACACAGATTCCAGGGGAAATTTGGCACAAAATCTCAGGCTAACACTCATGGCCTTATACATTTTTTTTGGCAGCTGATGGTCACATGAAGGCCCTTGGGATCTCTGTGTGGGGAGGTCCAGTAGAAATCTCTGCTTCTGGCTGGGCATGGTGGCTCACACCTGTAATCCTAGCACTCTAGGAGGCCGAGGGGGGCAGATCATGAGGTCAAGAGATGGAGACCATCATGGCCAACATGGTGAAACCCTGTCTCTACTAAAAATTCAAACATTAGCTGGGCATGGTGGCACGCACCTGTAGTTCTAGCTACTCCTGAGGCTGAGGCAGGAAAATTGCTTGAACCTGGGAGGTGGAGGTTGCAGTGAGCTGAGATTGCACCACTGCACTCCAGCATGGCACCTGGCAACAGAGCGAGACTCTGTCTTAAAAAAAAAAAAAAAAAAAGAAGAAGAAAAAGAAAAAAGAAATCTCTGTTTCTACTCAGTAGGTCTGGAATCATAAGCTGGCTAGAATAGGACTTTTAATAATAGTCATCATCAAGTTGGGTGCAGTGGCTCACACCTGTAATCCCAGCACTTTGGGAGGCCAAGGCAGGCAGATCATGAGATCAAGAGATAGAAACCATCCTGGCCAAAATGGTAAAACCCTGGATCAACTAAAAATAAAAAAATTAGCTGGGCATTGTGGTGCACGCTTGTGTTCCCACTACTTGGGAGGCTGAGGTGAAGAATCACTTGAACCGGGAGGCAGAGGTTGCAGTGAGCTGAGATTGCACCACTGCACTCCAGCCTGGTGTCAGAGTGAGACTCCTTCTCAAAAAATAAAAAAATAAAAATAATAGTAATCACCATCATCATCATGATCATCGTCACTCATACAGCACACGCTGTGCCCCAGGTGCCACTCCAAGCACTTTACGTGCATCAACCCATTTCATGCTCACAGAATCCCATGGGGTAGATGCTATTATTTTCTTCATTTTCCAAGTGAGAAAACTGAGGCACAGAATGTTGAAGTGACTCACTCAAGTCAGCAGTTACACAGAGCCAGGACGTGAACCTGCTTTCACCAAAACAGTGTAACCCCAGGCTACACCCTTGAGTTTCCCCACATGTCCCACTTCAATCACCCAGGTAGGGGTCACCTCTGAGCTCTGGCACCTGCAGGCTGCAGGCTTCCAAGCCTGAGGACATGGCTAGCCTGATGCCACAGGAGCCTCATAAGAGGCTCAGGAATGGACCACAACAGAGCAAAGACGAGAGGTACGAAGTCTTTCATCCCAGCCCCGGGGCACGCTGCCGTGGGCCTGGCTTCCTGAGAGTGGTACAGGTCTAGGCAGAGGCTGATGGGGGTTGGGTGGGAACCCGAGGGCAGCCTTAGAATGGGGCTATTTAGATATAATGGGTTTGACTGCTTTTTGGGGAAATAGGTGGATAGATGGGAGGAATTGAAATTTTCAGACCGGATGGTGCCTGAGATCTCTTCCATCTCTCAGTTCATGTGACCCTACAGCAGAGGTTGGGAAACACTTTCTGTGAAAGACCAGAAAATGCATATTTAGGTATTGAGGATTCTACAATCTGTCATGACTGCTCAACTCTGCCGTTGTAGTACGAAAGCCCATAGGCAAAAGCTAAACCAGTGGGTGAGGCTCTGTGCCAATAAAGCTCTGTTGTGAACACGGAAATGTGAATGTCATGTAATTTCACTTGTCATGAAATATTATTTTGCTTTTGATTTTTTTCCCCCAATCATTTAAAAATGTGAGCCTTTCTTAGTTCACAGGCCACGTGAACATGGGCAGTGGGCCAGATTTGGCCCATGGGCTGTAGTTTGCCAGCCCCTGTTCTAGAAGGAAAGGCCTAGATGGAGAGTCTGGAAGCCCTGGGTTACAGCTCTGCAGTTTTTAAACCGTGCATTTGTGAGCAAGAACTGAACCTCTCTGAACCCCATTTTCTCCTCTGTACAGTGGAGATACCATCCTCTACTTCCCCTTCCTCCTGCCCCAGCATGGAGGAGCTAAAATGAAAAGATTCGAGAGTGTATCCATCAGCTCTTGGCAGCAGAGGCCGTTCTCAGGAATGTTAGCAGGACCTTGATTCACCCCCTCCCCGACAAAGCCCTTGCAAGCTGAAAAGTCCAGGACTCTGTTTATCCCGGTTCCATCTTTTGCTGCAGTGCTCCCTCCTCTGTCCCCAGCCCGGGGTTACCTCTGCTCCCCAGAGTCCATCCACTGATGGGCTAAGCTATCCACCTACAAGAGCCCAGGAGCAGTGTGGCCACCAGCCACGGGGGATCCTGTGCCCACAGGCCTTGTCCTGAAAGGGGTGTGTGCCCCACACCAAGGCCTTAGGCAGGGAGGAAGTCACACTGCACACACCAGACATCCAGATCTTGAAAAGCTCTTCATTCATGCCCCCTTTCTATAGTTCTTTGTTCAGAAATATTACTGACTGGATGGTTCCCAGATTCCAGGTTGCTGCTTGTCAGGATTCTGGCTTCTGCAAGGACTGAGAGCCCCCGTGTCACCAAGGCAGGACACGTTTTCTAATCAATGGCGAAAGGGGAAGAGGCTTAAGAATGGAAGGAAGGGATGGAAGTTGGGCATCACAGGGCTGTGAGCACCCTCATGACCAGGGCCTGGTGGTGGCAGCCCTGCACCTTGGAGAAAGAGCCACAGGTAAAGACTAGCATGCGAGTTCCCTTCGCGGGGTCACCTGGTCTCTGGCCCCACCAGGAAGGGAAGCAGCTAGGGCTCCACTCTTTGGTGCATTTCAAGCACACATTGTGCATGTTCAAGCAAGAGAGGGAAGGGGCCTGTAAGGCAAGCAGCATCCCAGGCCAGCGTGTCCCTGCATCTCATCCTCTGTTCTAGTTTGCTAGGGCTGCCCTCACAAAGTGCCACAGACGGGTCCCTTAAACAACAGAAGTGTATTTTCTCACAATTCTGGAGGCTAGAGGTCCAAGATCGAGGTGTTGATAGGGCTGGTTTCTCCTGAGGCCTCTCTTGGCTTGCAGATGGCCGCCTTCTCGCTGTGTCCTCACATGGTCTACCCTCTGCATACACGCACCCCGCGTGTCTCTTTGGGTATGTGAATTCCCTCTTCTTATAAGGACATCAGTCAGATTGGATGAAGGCCCATCTCCATGACCTCATTTTGACTTAGTTACCTCTTTATTTTTTTTTTTTTTTTTTTTTTTTTTTTAGAATAAAAAGAATGAAAGAGAGAAAGGAAGAGGAAGAGATTTTAGAAAAAGAGAGAAAAGGAGAAAGAAAGAAACAGCAAAAGAAAGAAAAAGTGAAAGAGAAAGAGGAAG